>CM060952.1:197304045-197524045 GCA_030765055.1 Mantis religiosa | reverse complement strand
GACGATTAATGTAATGGGTGAATTGATGCTCATATGAGTCCGGGATCCATGGAGCTTAGAGTTACCTAACATTCGCCTTGAAGGATAAGGGAAAACCCCGGAAAACCCTTATCCAGGTAACTCGCCCTGACCGAGATTCGAACTCGGGACATTTGAACGTGAGGCAGACATGCTACCATCTACGCTACCGAGGATGGCATCGTTGTGCTGCAAGGAGGTTATTTTGTGCGTATACTAAATTATAACACTGTACTAAATTGAGCGGGACTTCTAATTCGTATTCGGTTTTACAATATCAAATTTTCTATGCTCAGGGAATAACTAGATAATTAGATCAAACATGAAGTTAGGAAACGGGAGTACTAACGAGTAAGCTAATAGATCATCTACAGAAAGTTCTATAAAGTAGGGTAATGCTGTTTATCGCTAGTGTTGAGGTAGTTAATAAGAAAATATCTACGCCGTTTGAAAATAAACCGCATAGGAGAAGAAGAAAAGGATTTAATTCAGCAACAAATACATCCTGAGATATACACTTTCCTTCCCAGGATCTTTCTTGGAATATATCCAAAACATATATGCTAAGCTTACTGACACAAGCATTAACCGGTTACATTATCCATCCTAAAGTTTCTCTATAAATTTCGACGAAATAGTCGCATCTTCCAAGATTTCCAAGGTAGCCCGTCGTACCTAATCCGGTAACTTTGGATACTTTCACTCCTCTCGTCGCCCAGCCAACCACACTACTTCCACGAATTTGCCTGAGGACTATCCAAACTTACAGTTTCTTAACATTTAACACAGATCGAGAATATATTCATATTTTATTTTATTATACGCATTAATTCACTCAAGTAATCCATGATTTCTGTGTCAGAAATAATCGCTAGAGCTCATCCAAGCAGGTATCGTGATGATAGGTCAATTATATGAGGGCTGTTTCAATAAAAAATGATCACAATGCTTTTTGACAACGTACCTTTACTCATCCTCATAATTTTGATGGCCCTTCTCAAAATAGTCTACCCTGAATGCGTTGCACTTCTCCCAGCGTTTCTGCCAGTCTTCAAAGACATGCTGGAAACCAATTTTTTACAGATGCTTCAAAATCGCCTCCACAGCCCACTGCTTCTGATGATGGATAATGTCTCCCACGAAGGCGTTTCTTCAATTTAGGGAATAGAAAAGAGTCACATGGGGCTAAATCCGGACTATAGGGAGGGTGAGGGATCCACTTCATGTTGATTTTTGCAAGATATTCAGCAACAACAATGGCAATATGAGGTCGCGCATGTCGTGGTGCAGCATCGAGCCTGCTTCACCGTAATGTGATCTTTTGCGCGTGATATGGACTTGGAATGTTTTCAGGACATCCCTGTAGTATTGTCCAGTTACTTATGCGTGTGCAGGCACAATATGCTGATAAACAATTCCATGAATATCAAGGAATGAGATGACCATAACTTTCCCAGCAGAAGCAACCACTTTTGCTCTTTTGGAGGTTGGTGATGAAGCAGATTTCCACACTGAGCTTTGCTGTTTGCTCTCAGGATCAAAATGATGTAGCCAAGTTTCATCAGCAGTGATTATGTTTGAAAGAAACTCCAGATCTTCCTCTAACATCAACTTTAACTGCATGTTACCTCGACTGCAGTGGTAGGCGATACTGAACATGTCTGAACTTGCCTGGTTCTCACAAGCAGTAACCAGGAACCAAGAATGAAACTATTACGGCGTGTTTGTTTCACATCAAGCTAACAGAATATAAGAAGATTGAGTTTTAGTGCGAAAAGTTATGACCGTGAAAAGATTATGATCATTCTTTATTGAACAACCCACGTATATCCTTGCAATAACAAACAATAACATAGAGAATGATTTAATGACGTGCCTACAAATTTTGTATTGCTCTTAAAAGCTTAAACGTATTTAATTTTCCATCTAGGCTGCAATACTATTGTTAAACAGACTTCTCTATAAAGATTGTTTAAATGTGCTACAACGTCAACTCTGTGCTTACAGCGAATGTAAAATGACGCATGGTTTATTGTGAAACTGTGTGCTGTGGAGAGGACATTAAGGGTGTAGGAGGAATGAAACTTGCCGTGGAAGCCGAAAGACTCGTCTTTTATTCGATGCCGTGTATGCTCGCCAGGGGCTGTAAAACAGGGAATGAAAGAAGGATGTATTGATATCTGATGCAGGCTCGAAAGTGACGTGGGTACTTCTGTCCTTTTCTTCGCATTATTTCGTACTTGTCGATCTCTTCTACTGAAGTTTCTACATGCAAAACGGCTAAACACGTATACATTCTACGCCCTTATAGAAATATTCCTTGCATATTCTTGCTGCTGTTCTTAATGGAATAGGATATCTAAGTCTGCGGTATTTATGTATATCAGAATTCTTTAACATGTTAATTTTTACTCAACATCGTATATATCTGACTTCTTCATATAGATGAACTGTAATATAACTTTAAGAAATTACACATTTATGCAAGCTCTTTGTAAAATGACGATCATTTGATAAAAGCTACTGGTTAACAGTTTGGTCGTCCTACAAATCATTACACAGATAAATATAAATCTATTAATAGGATTTATGCTCGGTCATGACAAAATTTGGTATTTATATGACTGTCAGCAGCATATTGTCACCTAATTATCGGAAGGCACGGTCAGCTAGCAGCTGGGTGGGCGACAGGGTGCATTCAGGCCATGCCTACGGATTTATCTTGTGGCGTTCACTGAAGGGGATGTTGAGAAAAGTGTCTCTGGTCGCTGGCCGTGTCTTTCCCCTCCCCCTGACGTCTGGAACATTCGGGATGATTTTCCGAGCCGCGAAGCTTCCAGAAACAGCGATCTTCCTATATAAGGACTACAGTGGACGAGTCAGTTCAGTTCTTGGTGAGCAGCCGTGAGGAGCGCCGAGTTAGAGAACGGACTGGAAGACGGTGTACGTGTATCAGAGGAGTTGTACGTAATTGTGAGCGTGGCATGGGCCTGTGAAAGAGGAACTGCTGGATTGTAATTGTGTGCGCTAAGTAATTCTATGTGATCGGCAAATGTTTCAACTGTAATTCGGTGGAAATAAAGAAAATTTTGAGTTTGTGCAATTGGAATTTTAATTTCACGAACACACAAAGTCACAATATTAATGGGTCTCATTAAAGTGCACCTGTTTATTAAAGTATTGGTATTCAACCAATCAGAAATGGCCACGTAGCATTATTAAAACCCAAGTATCGAATATTCTCGTTTCGATCGACAACGGTACCAGCTTACTAAAAAGTCAAAATGTCTGACACTATTATGTGTTTCAAATGGGAAGAGTTCTCGCCTATAACGATTCGGATGCGTTAGAGCCTTCAGCGTTGCCACCTCGTTACCCCTACTCTTAATATTTCCCTCTCTCTCGCACACTTACGAGTCTCCTTGGCGCTAGACGTAAGGGAACGCAAACTGAATCTTCCAAAGTTTTATAATAATGCAGTTGTTGAAATGACAATTACAATACGGATATTGATATATTACGCGCATGTTTTAATTATATAGTTTAAAAATGAGTACAGTTAATGTATTACTTATTTTTATAATCCAAAAAAGAAATGCCAGCGGTGCATCCGTATAGCTGTGAATGTTGCATACGTTAAGAGATAATTCATCATTGTCATTGTCTTCATCGGCTGAGTACTGCAAATTTATGATAATAGGTTCCAAAGTCTCGTCACCTGCTATTTCTATCAAGAAGTCTTCTTCTTGTAGTTTATCTGATGTCTCACACAGTTTTCCCAGTATTGTTGTCTTTCTTGTAAATTTCTTCGTGAATAAGTCGTTCAACATCAATCAGTTTAAAAGCATTTCTGTTTGTAACATAATTTGAGCCCACATTAGCTCAATTGGATTGTTCTGGCAGTAGTAAGGGGGAAGGTGGATCGTGTCTCATTTCAATTTCAAGCTGATCCAGCTGATACTTTCCCTGTTTTAAAATGGAGGAACACTAAAAACTGCTGCTTTGAACTCTCTAGAGTTAAGGGTATGTATGACTGAAATTTCATGAAAATCGTGAAAATAACGACTTTTTTATTTTAATTCTATAAAATAATTTAGACATTCCCGAAAGTGAAAAATGCATAATTTGCCTCCGAACGCCATTTTTAAATGCTTATTTAAATGTCGGTGGCCTTTAAACTCTGTCAGAGTCACGCCCTCTTTTGCCTACATCCACATTCTCTGTCTGTTTTCCGTTCTTAAATTATCAATTCAAGAAAAGAAAAATAAGGCTTTCATGCAAAATAGTTCCTAAAATGTTGCCAATAGATCAGAGGCTGGCTTCTGCAACATTACTAGAGAGGTGCAAAACAGGAGAAACCCAGAATGTCAATGAATCTTTGCATCATGTCATATGGAATAAGTGCCCAAAGGAAGTTTTCATATCAAAACAAAAATTGGATCTTGCTGTTATTAAAAGCATCAGTGAGTTTAACATGGGTAGTCTTAAGTCATTGGAGCTGCAGCGAAATATCAGAGGTGAAAGTGTAGTAGACTCAGCAAGGAAAACTTCAGTGCAGCGAGATCAGACTCGTATCCTGCAAAGCAAGAAGCGAAGTTGTGCAGAAGAAAAGCAACATCTAAAGAAGAAAAAGGTGGAAAAAGCCGCAACAGAAGAGAGGAAAAAGAAATCTGAGGGTTCAACCTATCAGCCAGGTGGATTTTAATGTGAGTTATGCAATCAAATCTTTAATCGCTGTTTTCTCAATGTTCATATTTTCAGCATTTTTCTTCCTGTAAAATGCTCCTTGCGATGCACTTTTTGTACTACATTCATGAAATTTCCTACACAGGTTCAGAATATCATGAGGAATGGAAATGGCCCTAGGTTTTATTGTGAAATGTATATAAGCATATATTTTTAATTTTCAAACACAAAACTTACAGTTTTTAGACAAAAAAAAAGAATATTTGTAGATTAAAAAATTTTTGTGACCTAAACTAAAGAAGACACAGAAAAATCCAGAGCAATTTCAAAAAGTATGTGTATTATGAACATAGGGTTAAAATATTAGACCAAAATTCAAAATATTTTGTCGCAAGGGACCTTTTTAGTGACGTAACAAAAAACATACAAAATTTATCATAATTTCTAAACTGCTGGAGAAAAATGGTTTAAATTTAGGTTGTAACATGTTTATATTATACTATACCTATGGTGTAAATTTGAAAAAGCTAGCATTATTAGTTCAGAATTTGAAAATTTCAGTCATACATACCCTTAATAGAGATTACGAAACCATTCTGAAACAAATATATAATCTGATCAGACGCCGTTTGCTAGGCCAGTAGGAAGTGTGTTGTTTCCTCTTATTCAAATTTAACAAACACCTTGGTTTATTCAAAGTAATTCTTATATCACGTCATGTCAAACCTTGAGGATTCAGTTGTGACTAATTACAAATTAACATACACGCATAAATGCCAACCAGTAAAGCTATTCATTACATTGCTTACACGCGATTCATTGTAACAATAAAGTATCCTGCCGGGAGTCTTCCGAGCTCTGCCATGTCAGTTTCCGGTCACCGAGCCGGCCTAGTGGACCGTTTCGGGTGACGCTATTTGGGATGTCTGTTGTATTGGACTGATGGGGAGTTTCAAACTCGTAAATGATAGAGACCTTGCCTTCTACACTGTCGTGACCCCTTGGGAATGCCACCCTGTGTCTTTGTCACCTAATCCTTCCTCCCGAAGATTCCCTACTTGGAACGTAGGTACAAAATATCAGTCTGGTCGACGTGCCTGAATGCTCTACGCAGAGTTCTATTCCTATCCTATAGTCATTGTTTTCATATCAAAAAATCTAAAATATAAAACAACTTCAAGATCACAAATTACATTTGTGCGCTTGTTCACAAAATTTTGGCTATAGTTTTATATTGGCATGTTGGCTACAGTGGCTCAATGGTTAAGAGCAACCAGACGGAGACCGCGAGATCCTTGGTTCAAATCCGGGCTATGGAATTGAGATGTTCAGTCTCACTATCTATTCAAACCTTAGCCAACACACAGCTATGGTGACAGAACGACTAGTTTCCATCAATAGTTTTATATACGGCTCACAAGTTTTGATTTAAAATTCTTTAGCTATTATCCATATCTAAGTGTTGAGATCGCTTAAAGTTATCCAATTCATTTTATGGTAAGGCATATAAGTGTTTAACGTTATTTGTTACAAACAATTTAACTATAGACATTTTCAATTGCACTATCCTCAAACACATATGTAGCTCGAGGAATTGCTACAAAGCCTCTAGTGTGGGTTTTCCTTTATTAGCAGTAATGACACCCAGCATTGTGAGTACGAGACTGCTCTATCATAAACGCAGAACACGTCACATTTTACTGCTCTGCAAATCACCTGCTCCTATCCATTGTGTTGCCTTGGCAACATAGCCTGTTACTGCAAATATATTCTCTTCACTCTCACGCAAGGATGTCGTTCTGGTTGATAACGACGTTGTTATTCACAGTAATATCGTATGACTGGAACAAAATAATGAAGGGAGACGTGAGGAGAGCAGTCCCTTCTCTGCTCTTCCCTTATGTCCCTTAATTTGTTATCAATCTCACTAATTAATAAACTTTATATAACGAAGCCGTCACAACAATTTAAAGCGGAAAAGAAACTTCTCAAATTGGGCATTCTTATAATTTGTTATTTCCCCTTCACTTCTCTCTCTGTAGGCACAAAAGATTTAATATTCCAAATATATTTTTCAAAAATGGCAATCTTATCTGCTACATTTACGTAGAATTCTGGACCACTTTGATGAAAAATATCATGCTGCATAGCTTTGGGTAGCGAAGTATGGAAACTGATACCGTCCCTGTTAGGGATAACATTGTCATAGTAACCCCGAAAGTCTTATTACATGCATAATTAAGGGCGGATAGATACCACAATATGAATTAAACAAAGTTATAATAAATATAGAGGAAAATGATTAAATATACAAGTGCAGATACTAAACAGGCAATCCCGATATATATATATATATAATATGTGTGTGTGTTATCGAAAGCACGAGAATGCAAATAGCGAGGTGAATGAACACCTTTCCTCACAGGTACTTTCTTTGAGTTTCTTGCCGACAAAGGTGGCATTGTCCAAGGTTAGACCCTCGTCGCCAGCCCATGTCTTGACCTGCACATGGTACGTGATGATAGAATAGGCATCGGGATTTAAGATATACTTTTTTAAACATGCTTATGCATTAATTAGCTTGACTGTGGGAAAGTGAAAATTGCATAGAATAAACGTTTCAGACACGAGAAATTCATTTTAGATTTAAGATTAGGGATGAAATACAACCTATCAGGAATAAGTAACAGGTCACATGACCCCTAAAGTGTCCAAAGTTCGGCGAAAGGAAGGGGAAACTTGTGCAATGGCGACGTTTGATGTTTGCTAGAAAAAACACTCTGTTTCGTCGAGTGAAGGGGGCCACAAGTACTGAAAGTTCATCAAAGTCCGTGTTCGCGAGTGCACGAAGTAATGCCCTCGACGTTCACAAACAATGCGTACACAGATACATACATAACATCAAGATAACGGTGACGAGTGGAGATGACTACTTATATCAATAAATTTGACATTCAACGGTCGTGGTGTCTTGTATATGATAATACCCATACCCTGTCCGGACGCACCCACTCCCTGAAACTCAAAAGAGATAATTCATGCAGATCTACCCTGAGAAAATCCCCGACCTGTTGGAAACCTCCTATTCATAATCCTCACCCATCACATATCTTCTCATATGAGGTGTTGAGTACCGGGAGGGCTCAACGAGGTACCTAACGGGCAAGGACCGCCTCAAAACTTCTATGTCTTTGAAACTTATTTTTTCCATTTGAACATCTTTAAAATGTGAATAACATTTTCTGCTATAAATGACACGCTTTCTCAGATGTTGAACATAGTTAAATTAACTTCTTATATCATAAACATAAAATATTTTTGAGAATTAGCTTTGGGGTTCATAACAGTTGATTCTATTGAAAAGAAGTGGTATACATTTTAATCTGAGGATGAGTAACTGTGAACTTAATTATATTTTCCTCAATACACAAACGTAATGTATAAAGGTAGATTAGTGGGCATTTAGAATATATGCATCGTCATACTGTAAAACTTTGTCTTCTATATTCATATTTCTGAATAATTAACTAAGAATTTAATATATTTTATACTGCCGAGATAGGGAAAGTCCTCTATTCCTACACCTTATGTCCAGTGTATCTGATAAAATAAACTTTAGCTCATATTGAAAAAACGCTATCTCTTAAGCCCTTAAATAATGGAGAAAGGCAAATTGAGTTTTGAGTGTTTTGGATTTGTATTGACTGTGCTAATCTTTTCTAAGTATAACACTATATTTCTTAAAGGGTTGAGCATCAAAACTGGTTGTACGTAACATGTGTGATTTGACACAATAGTTGGACTAATGAAACAGTTGACAGCTTAGAGAAATATTAAGTATCAGAATTACTTATGTAATGCAGTAATTGGTTAATCTGTGTAACGTAACAAATGTCACAATGCTGAACAAAGATGTTAAATTTCTTGCATTTCACCAAACTGTTTTCTGAAAATGTTAAACACATATTAACGCGAAGAGACTTGTAAATATTACAGCCATAGAAGGCTATGGTTGAGTCGTACTGTGATACGCTATTGTTTTCATTTTCCGCTGCACATGGCTGAACAAATGACGGGTGAACAAAATCGTAAGAGAAGCCTTTGGATAAATTTCTCATCTATAGAGAAAGAATTGCTAATTGCATTTGTGACAAATCGTGGAAAATAAGAGGACGGATGCTGTGAATGCAAAAGAGAAATATGTCAGGTGGGAAAACATTGGAAACGAATTTAATTCAAATGCATATGTAACTACTAGAAGCATGAAACAACTTCGTCAGTATTATGTAAATTTAAAACGAGGTGCGGAGAAGGACAAGTGAGGGGTGACTTGAACGTTTCAAGACAGGAGTTGGACAGCATATTATCCATATTATTCAGTGAATATAAAAGTGCAAAGTTACTAATACTTGAAGCAAAGGCGAGATCGGTATATTCATTTCGATGCATGTTCTAACTCAGTATTATACAAATTTAAAACCAGGTGCGAAGAAGGACAAGTGACGAGTGACTTGAACGCTTCAAGACGGGAGATGGACAGCGTGTTAACCACATAATTCAATGAATTATAAAATTGCAAAGTTATTAATACTTGAAGTAAAGGCGAGATCGGCATATTCCTTTCTATGCATGTTCTAACTCAGTATTACTTAAAATTAAAACGAGGAGCGAAGGACAAGTGAGTTGAGCGTTTAAAGACGGGAGGTGGACAGTGTGTTATCCACATAATTCAATGAATTTTAAAATCGCAAAGTTATTAATACTTGAAGCTAAGGCGAGATCGGCATATTCCTTTCAATGTATGTTCTAACCTCTCTTGTACCTCCGCAGTAACCTTCATAACAACATGTTGCGACAGTCTATACCTCCGTGAAACATTTTCTTCTGATAGCTCCTCAAAATCATTTCTCCTCATAGGCCGTACTCTACAACGAATGCCATTTAGACGGTCTTAAATATCGCAAATCGACATCAACAGCTGAGTTCAAGCTCACCATCTTGACTATTTAAAATTGTTATGGAATTAACAACAGAAATATGGTTTATTAATTTAACAATAGATTTAACACGAGTGTTAAGCCAACACTTGGTGAAATGCAATTTATGTTATAACTATTTTTAAACACGTGTTAAGTCTTAACATCTGTTGATGGAATCGGGCACAAGTATTGTCAGGAATATGCATCAAAAAATAAACCATTCAGGGTTTTAAGGACAGAGGGATGTGTGGAAAGCACAATGCTTGCGTTCAACTACACACATTTGAAAAATCAAAATTCATGGGTTGGCTTTGTCACAGGGCAATGAAATTCATACCATCTAACAAACAACTATTTCTTAATATGTTGATAAAGCAAAACGTGTAATATAAATTCATAACTTTTCTCAGATGTTTTCTAAGATGACTTCAACAAACGAAATTTTCTAAACACATGCTACTATTTAGTTACACATAACCACCATATTTTTTTCCACAGATAATCCAATTCATAGGAGAAATAAATTACTAAGTGATGCATAAAATGACTGTGTTAGAATTTTCATATAGTGAAGTATATAGACAAACAAATGTTGAATTTGATACCATTATTCTTTCCCTTAAAATGCACAAATTTTAAATTTTTAAAGATTCAAAATATTTCATCTGAAAATATATTTAAGGTCATTTTATTAAACATAATGATTTGTGACTCTACAAAAAGTTTTAGACTTCCAACATAAGTGGTTTCTGAGAAATGTGTACCCAAACATGTAAAATTGCAACTTGTGGGAAAATGCAAAACACTAAAACAACAGGTTTTTCAGCTAACTCACCAAAAGTTACAACATTCTTGCACCATAATCCTGTAATTATCAACACCAGTTTGGATAACAATGATAGCTCTAAAATTACAAAACCCTTCTGAGCTCCACTGTTATCTATGCAAAAGCTGTTGTCATCATCTGGTTGAATGTGAGACAATTATTTTCTAGAAGCTGAAAGTTTACTGCAACTAGGAAGGTTAGATACACTTTCAATGTCACTGTTTTTGTGTTTTTAGGACAAAACGCTGCCTTTCTTCAACCACAATGCTTTACTCTACCCATATTTATAGCAAAGCTTCAAATCACCTTGAAGAAATAACACTCAAGTCTATAATTTGAACTGTAAACAAAACTGCAACTATAATCCACATGTACTTCAAATGTAAACAATTCGCCATATTGTGAGAGTCTTCTGCAAATACACATGCAGCTACATCTGTAGCAGAGGTACCGACAACAAGCATAAAATTTACCGCATTCCTCTGCTGCCACAAATCACAAAGTTATAACAATGTTAATTTCAATGGTTATGTATGTATTTAAAAGGGGGCGTGGACATGGTAATGCCATATTTAAAGCACCATTTAAAGGGCTTAAATATTAAGAATTCCTAAAATGCAATATATCATTGAGTTCGTAAAATTTTGCAGAAAATTTTATATCAAACAAAATTTTGATTTTTTGAGGCATTCACACGTCCCACTGTCCTTAAATGAGGAAATCCTTCAAATATGTTCGGATGAAACTTACACTGGTAGCTAGTAAGAAAGTTGATCGTCTAAAGCAGCCGTCAAAATGACGTGTGCGGTCCTTCTAGTGTTAAATATTTTGCTGGAAAGCTCTAGTACTACAGGAATAAAATTTTAGGAAGAGAATATTCTGTATTTAAATAGAATGTAGATAAACATAGATCTATTAGATACATTGAAATGATATGCTGAGCATCACATGATGCATGTTAAACACTGAATTACTAGAAATGCAGTAAGACAGTATTAAAGTGTCAAAGCTTATTGCTTAACCAAATCATAACCAAGACGACGTGACAAATGCCTGTCCTAAAAGATGAAAAGCAAGATTAATGTACTACTCCTTTAAAATGTGACGATGATTTGTCTCGAAATAGCAAGCACGTGAGTTTAAGGATGTAAGTGCTGCAAGATGTCATTTCTACTTTCATTTACAAGACTACGGCTGACAGAGAATTGGTACGTCCCACGAGATGACGTCGCGGCATGTCAACATGGACTAAATCGTCGGCAGTTCTCCATCTTCTTTCTCTTCGCATGATATGGCGTTCATTAGAATTTAATCGAGTTTTCACAGTGGTTGTGGAGGGGGTGTATAGTGTGCTCCGCCCTTCTTTGCGGAGGAGCTAAGTGGCGATGAAATTTGCTACCCTCTCTTCCGTGATGATCTTCAGGGTTGCAACTTTTTACTGCAGAAAACGAAGAGGAGTTGGGGAAATAACACAATGACAAGAGCTGCCAACGTCCCCAAGATGATGTTTTTGCCAACTAGAGAAAAACAAGGGATTGAGGGGGATGAGGACTGCTTTCTACATCCTGTCAGGCAACAAAGGTTGTCGAGGAATTATTATTATTATTCCATTACCTAAATTACCACCTTCACAGCTTATATTATCATTAAATTGCATCTTAATCCTATTAGGCTTAGCCTGATTCACTGTCAAACTTTTAGTACGTACGCTTTGATGTTTAATTCATAATATGCCTGAGTGGAGATCAATAATTACTAGATTTAATCTGATCGTCTCTTTGAAGAAGAGAACTTTCACAAAGTAAACGTAATACATTTAGCATCACAATTTGTGAATCAAAATTTTTAACCAGTCTATTTCAAATGACAAAATAAATTCAGCTTTGCAAAATTGCTTTTAAATCTAAAAATTAATATACGAGGCTGTTCAATAAAGAATAATCACAATTTTTCTTGACAACGTACCTCTTTACTCATCCTCATAATTTTGATGGTGCTTCTCAAAATAGTCTCCCCTGAATGCGATGCACTTGTTCCAGCGTTTCTGCCTGTCTTCAAGGACATGCTGGAAACCATTTTTGAGAGGTCCTTCAAAATAGCCTCCGCAGCCTTCACCACTGCTTCTTATGATGGATAATGTCTCCCACGAAGGCGTTTCTTCAGGTTCGGGAACAGGAAAACCTCACATGGGGCTAAACCCGGACTATAGGAAGGGTGAGGGATGCACTTCACGTTGATTTTTGCAAGATATTCAGCAACAATATTGACAACACATGGCCGCGCTTTATGGTGGTGCAGCATCCAGCCTGCCTCACAAAAATGTGATCTTTGGCACCTCATATGGACTTGCAATGTTTTCAGGACATTCTCCCTGTAGTATTGTCCAGTTACTGATGTGTGTGCAGGTACAACATGCTGATAAACCATTCCATGAACATCAAAGGATGAGATGACCATAACTTTCTCAGCAGAAACAACCACTTTTGCTTTGTTGGGGGTTGGTGATGAAGGAGATCTCCACACTGAGCTTTGCTGTTTGCTCTCTTAACATCAAAATGATGTAGTCAAGTTTCATCAAAAGTGATTACGTTTGAAAGAAACTCCGAATCTTCCTCTAACATCAACTATAACTGCATGCACACTGCTTGCGAATGTCCTTTTTTTCGGGAATCAACACTCTTGGAACCCATCGCGCACAAACACGTCTCATGTGTAATGTTTCTGTCACCAACGTGTAGGTGGCACACAGTAAAATGTTCAGTATTTCAGAAAGTGATCTTAAGGTAATTCGTCGATCCTCTTTCACAATGGCAGCAGCAGTGTTAATGTTTTCTTTTGTAGGAGCAGGAACTGGAGCACCGGGTCCACCTTACTTTGAAATTGTCTCCGTACTTTAAACATTTTAAACCTCCTTCGAGCTGTGCTGTAGGAAAAATCACTCCTCCTGTAACATTGTATAGACCTAAGTTGTATATTTGTTGAGACTAAAGCAGAATTTCAAAGCCACATATTGTTCATCGCGTGTTACCCACATTGCAGCGGTAGGCGATACTGAACATGTCTGTACTTGTCTGGTTCTCACAAATGGGAACCAGGGGTACCAACAATGAAACTACTACGGCGTGTTTGTTCCACATTAGGCTAACAGAATATAATAAGATTGTATTTGAGTGTGAAAAATTATGTCCGTAAGAAATCATGATCAGTTTTTGTTGAACAGCCCTCGTAGATAGCTTTCAGCAGTAAACTACATATTAGAATAGGACCTCCTTTACCTGGATCAACTGGTATCTGGACCGATCCGAGATAACGAAAATCCGGGTTATACAGAGAATAACCGATAAAAATCATGTACATCACCGACATATTTGTAATGGACTTTATTAATTACTATCGGAACACTTTCACCTAAAAATATACATACACTATATCTACTGCATTAGCTTATGTACGCATGTGTTCAGAAAGGTTTCCGATCTAATAAAGATACAAGACTTTTCAGACTTTTTTTATTATTTTTATTTTTCAGGATAGTCTCCATGTAACTGTACACACGTCTCCCTGCAATGCTCCCAACTCTGTAACCCGTCCAAATGGTACTCGGCGCTTTTCGGTCCTCCGAGCGCAATTCACAGACCAGGAAACAAAAAGAAGTCGCTTGGAGATAGGTGTGGTGAGTAAGGCGGATGGTCAAGCAGATCAACCGTAATTCGTGAATTTTCGCCATTACAACGGATGAGATGTGAGACGGTACCTTGTCTTGGTGAACAGGGTTTTCTTTTTCTGCAAATGTGGCCGTTTCTCCACAAGTTCTGCCTTCTGCTTGTCAAGTAATGTGTAGTATTCCCCCGTAATGGTTTATCCTTTTTGAAAATAGTCGATTAAAATAGCACCTTGACAATCCTAAACAAAGTCGCAATCAGTTTTCCAGCCGAAAAAGCAGTTTATGCTTCTTTTTGGAACTGGTTCTCCCCTTGCAGTCCACTGTTTGGACTGTATTTTTTTTTTCGGGCGTATAATGGGTATCGAGTTTCATCTACAGTGATTAATCGGCGCCAAATCTCGGATTTATTGTGCCTAAACGGTGCCAACAGAGCGTTGGAAATGTTTATTCCAACAGAAGACATTCGTTTTCTAAATTTTTGTTTGAAACATAAAGTAGTTTCTATATTTGTTAAAAGAACTATTAAATTTGATAATAATAGTATTCATTAAAAAGCAGCGGAGGAAAAAGTATTTCAAATTGAAAGAGGTTTACTTTTTAAAAACCTTAGATAATATTGAACTTAAATTATATTATTTGCATCTAAAATTAACAAAGATTTTAGGTAATACAATTTGGCTTAATTTAGAATCCAAATTATGTCATATTCTTAACTTAAATATGCAAAATAAAACTGCTAAATTAAATAAAAAGAAATTATATAATTTGCGTTTGAAACAACATAAATTAAACCCAGTTATTAAAAATAATAAAGATAATGTAATGGAAAGATAGAGTCAGAATGAAAAATTCAATATCATAGCCCGGATTTGAACCACGGATCTTCTGGTTGCCGTTCAGCCACTCTAACCATTGAGCTACTATGGCCAACATACCACCATGGCACTATATTCTCCAACTGACTCGTGCTTTTTCCCGGTAAACCACTTAGGAGTTCTCATAAGCACATGAGACAGCTACCTTAATGACGACTTACTATGCTGTAAGTACTTTAAGACCCGGGCTCTATAGTAAACCACTAGGAGTTCTCATAAACACATGAGACAACTACCTTAATGGCGACTTACTATGCTGTAAGTACTTTAAGGCCGGGCTTCATAGTTAACCACTATTAGGTCAATTAATGGAAATTAATTGTTCTTTCACACTGGTCGTGTGAATGTATGTAAACATATCCCTGTTGATGTATGGAAACATAGTCAGACTGAAAATTCCAAAGCCATAGACGGGATTTGAGCTACGGATCTTCTGTTTGCCGTCCAGCCGCTCTAACCATTGAGTTACTATGACCAACGTGCCGATATGACATTAAATTCTCCAACTGACTCCAAATCCCGGCTATGGCATTGAATGTTTCAGTCTGACTCAATCTTTCCATACTTTAGCCCACACACGGCTAGTGTGAAAGAACAATTAATTTCCATTAAGATAATGTTAAATTTATCAAATTCTAACCTCAATGAAAATGTTATTTTGTTAAATAAAAGTTTAGAAACGTGTGTAGATTTGTCAAACAGTATAGATAATTATATTGCAGATATAGATATTACTGTAGCTTTTAGGTTTTAGTGTTGACTTCGGACCCAAATGACCTTGTTGTCGACGGGCCCTAAAACACCACACACTCACTCACTCACTCACTCACTCACTCACTCACTCACTCACTTATTCACTCACTCACTCGAGACTAGCTATCCTACATTCGGTATTTCAACAACTTTTTGCCGAACTACTGGGCCGTTACCCTAACTATGTTCCGGTCTTTACAGACGGTTCTCATTTGGGTAGCACTACGGGTTGCGCATTCGTCGTTACTGGCGAGGCTCATAAATTTCGCCTTCTGGACTTCACCTCTGTTTTTTCTGCAGAACTGTATGCCATCCTCTATCTGCTCCTTTTTATTTGTAACTTAGTTCCTGGCAATTTTATCGTTTGCACTGACTCTCTAAGCGCTCTTCAGGCCTTGCAACAGCACACTGCTGCTCACACTCTTGTTTTAAAAATTCAGGCCTTGATTTCGCAAATGCTTAGTCGCGGATACCATCTTGTTTTTACTTGGACCCCAGGCCATGTGGGCATTTCCGGGAACGAGGAGGCGGACGCGGCTGCTAAGTCCGCTTGCCGTTTGCCCCGGAGTTTAACAACTACAGTGCCATACCAGGATGTGCAACGTTTTTTCCGTCGCCAACTCCTATCTGCTTGGCAGCAATCCTGGACAGCTTTAGAAGGCACACAACTCCGGGCAATAAAGGAGAACGTACAACCCTGGCTAACTTCCTGCAGGGATAACCGGCGAGCCGAGAATTGGGCACACACGAGCGACTCATGGCCATTTGTTAAGAGGGGAACCGGCCCCTGTGTGTGCTCCGTGTGCAGTACGCCTCACTGTGCGGCATGTATTGCTGGATTGCCCGCAGTACGCCCGCGTTCACCAGTCTTTGGACCAAAGGACTAACTTGCTCGGTGTTTTAGGGGACGGCCCAGTGGCCCTGGCTAAGGCACTGCGGTTTGTTGCTGAAATCGGTTTTAATAAACAAGTCTGACTTGCATTTTATATTTGTTAATTTTAGAGATTTTAAGTTATTAGTCTTAGGATGGGGTTTCTATGTACTTTTAATAGTTGAGTGTTCTTATTTTATTTTACAGTTTAGCTTAATTTGTGTAGCTTTTAGGTTTTAGTGTTGACTTCGGGCCCAAATGACCTTGTTGTCGACGGGCCCTAAAACACCACACACTCACTCACTCAATTTGAAAGAAGAATTAACATCATGTTCTTAAGATAAGTGAAGTTTTTGTTACAAATTGTTGTATTTGTATAATCCCTTGTGCATTTTTATCAAACAAAATACTTATGTACGAGATTACTAAGAGACAGCTTCCGTTAACATTCATCCTTATTCTTATGATGTGCTGAGGGCACTATTTGCTTGGTTGTTTTGATCTTGTATGTTTCAAGCCAAGTTCCAGTACAGAACACTTACTTTGTCAGCTCTTAGTTCTCTAGACGAACTTATAAATTTATAACAGCTTAATAGAAGTAGCACTAATAGTCCTTTGAGACTAATTAGCTCATAGCGATCCCATTATGGTTTTACTAGCTTTTTCAGGGATAGTTTGCTGCTGCTTTCTCTTGCACTCATTATATTAAGCCCCAACTCCAGGTTTAACTTTCTCCTAAGGATCTATAGGTGTAAGGCTCAAAAGCTGAAACACAAACTCGATGTGGATGTATTAATGATATACGAGCATGTATGAAGTTTAAATTTTTACCGTTTCTATTTTGTTTCAATCTTTAACATTTAGCTATGTGCTTAGAGAGCGTATATATCACAAAAACCACCGTAGTAACCAGAAAACTCAACGTAATCCAACAAACATTATTATAACATAGGAATCTTTGATTTATTAAAGACTGCACTGTAACAATGTAAAGATGCTTGACAAATCTTTTGGTGGTTAAGTCTACTTCAGATGATACATATCAGGTATCTAGGTTTAAATAAAACGGGCGAGAACATCAATTTGACACTCTTTGCCGAGGATACCAGCATATTAATGACTGGGAAAACCTCAAATGAGGTATTAAGCTATAATAATACTTTTAATACAAAAATTGTCAATTGGTTTTTAAAAAATAAGCTAAAATAAATGAAGAAAAATCAGTAGCTAGAGGCTTTCACCACAAACTAAATAACACTGCTCAATTCCCAAGTATATGTTTAGGGAATAAATCACTACTCTATGAATCAAACACCAAATTTCTAGGAATGTAGTTAGATGAACATTTAAAATGCGAAAAACAAATTCAGCAACTAGAATTGAAACTAAGCAGAATTACATTCGCTATTAAATCAATGAGGGAGTCAGTAAACACAAATGTGTTGAGAATTATTTATTTTGCTTATTTTCATTCTGTAATGTATTATGGTATACTTAGCTGGGGAAATGCTAAAGATGTATCAAAAATATTTAGACTGCAGAAAAGGGCTATTCGTTATATAGTAAATATTCCTTTCACCACCAGCTGTAAACCATATTTTAAACTACTAAAAATACTTCCATTACCCTGTGTGTATATATATGAAGCTCTAGTTAGGACAAGAATTGTACTTGCTCAATTTGAAACAAATTCGCAGATACATACACATAATACAAGAAGTAAATCAGATCTACGCATTATAAGCCACAATACAACTTTATTCACACATAGCTTCGAACATAAAGCAGTATTATTATATAACAAACTACCAGATGGCATTAAAAGTATAGCATCGGAAAAAAGGTTTAAACTGACTGTAAAAACATTTTTAAGAGAAGGTTGCTATTATTCAGTGGAAGAATACTTAAAACATGATCAACATATCAATGCTTCCTAAAATGATGTTTGTGAATAAATACCTGTGCGAGTTCGGAGGTGATACTTGTAATATTCAGAAAAGCTCTAAAAATATCCTACTAAAAGTAATGTCACAGACAACAGATGAGTTTCTAAGAAGTAAAATTAAATAATAAAGTAAATATCTCTTACAGACTAGTTCTTAAAAATGTAATACATTAAACTATTATGTGACCTAAGTTGCATTATTCTTAATTACAATTTGTATTATTATTCTGTTAATTACTACTGCATTACTTTAATCACTATTGTATTATTTAACTACTATTGTATTATTTAATTACTATTGTATTATTCATAATTGTATTACTCATAAGAAATGTATTATTCTTATGGGTACAAATTTGACGAAGCCATGAATATTGTATATTCCTAAGGTGAATAAAACTATCTATCTATATATTTCCAAATATGTTATCAACATATCCACCAACATTGCTGCATATGAAGGTGGTTCCACAGACCGCTATACTAGGGGTTATATTTACCTCTAACCTAACAGAAATGATTTCTTTTAATTGGACTCAGAGGCTCAACGCACTACGTTTTAACTTACATGAAGATCGCTCTCGAAATCTAACGTTGTTGCAACGAGTCTGGTACATTCATACTTATGCCTTGAGTGAACTGTGGTATGTGGCGCAGATTTTGTCGCTCCCTAAGCAGTTGGCCCAACGCTTTGAGACTCTGCTTGGATCATTCCTATGGACGGGGAAAGCACATCGAGTTGCTCGCACGCATTTGCGACTTCCTTTAAAGATAGGTGGTTGTGGTCTAGTGGATGTTGACAACGAGTGTATGGCGCTGTTGGAAAAGACTTGTCCTCGTTAGTTGGCAGTGAGTCTCCGATTGACAAGAAGTTTTGGTATGGCCAGTTACAAACCGTGGTGAGACCGACACGGGCATTTCATCGTTTGGTCGCCAAGCTTCGTGCTCTTGAAAATTCCGGGGAGCGACTTGGTGGAGCCAGGTATTCAACGACCTAATGTAGAAACAAAATACAGTCGTGATTGGAAATGCGTTTGGGCCAATGCAACCAACTGTAACCTTCCGTCAATCTGGAGAGAAACTGTTTATGAAGTTGTTAATGAAAGGGTTCCAACTGTAGAAAACATGTGGCGTCACGGAAGGGTAAATTCGAAGATCTGTGGCATATGTGTGGAAGATGATACACTTGAGCAACGCTTGTACAACTGTCGGCGGGCTGACTTGATTTGGACCTCCATCCGAGATGTATTACATAAACTCCGTCCAGAAGAACACTTACGTTTGGTACCACAGCTGGTACAACTGGAGTTTCGTTTCAAAGACACGAAATTTCATAATTTTGCAGTGTGGTTGGTTGCTGGTACTCTACATTGGCTGCTGAAATTACGGCGAGGAGACACTGTGTTAGGAAAGCACTTACGTATATTTTTAAAGCAGCAGAGATAGACCTATATACGGAAGAAAACCTTGCGTTCTCTGGAGTCATACATTTATCACTTGGAACAAATGCAGATCTAATAACCATTTAAGCAAATAGAACCATTCATATTGTCTGTACAAGCCAATAAAGCAAGAAAGTTTCTAAACTACTTACCCTGTACCCGTTTCCGTCATTAAAAATGTATATATAAATAAAAAACAACTAAAAAATAAAAAGGAAAAGGAAAAAAATGAACATAAAAATAAAAAATAAAATAAAAAAAACATTACATGTAAGAACTCTTTAAGTAAAACGGTTAAAAATAATCAACGATGCAGATTTTGAAATTTGTGAACAGCTTAAACTTTCACGCCTACCTAAAGCCTAACTCCCAAGGTCGTTTAATGCAGATTAATAAAATAACAAAAGAAATATAACTATGAATATTCTAGTACTATAGTTTAAGTGAACAAATTTTTAGCCTGGTTATCCATGTTATATAGCTTCCCCATCAGGGGTTGAAAACAAACAGGAGTTGCTTTTATTGTGTGATTAAAATCAATTTGGGAGATTTTGGAGACATGATTGGTGTGCTATGTGGCATGATATGTGTGTTAGATGGTCCAAATTGTATTAATTACTATATTAGGGGCTGAAATATGATATGAGAAGTTTTTGGCATATCAAGTTCCTTTATTTTTCAAATTCTTAAAATTCTTGTCACACTTGATCAGGATAAACTCTGATTACAAACCTCACAGCCACCGAAGACGACTTTAGTAATATTGTCGCTAGGCATCCTGAGGATTAAGGAGGCACTGGGAATACTTGGGGTGAAAAAGACCCGCATAACACCTCTGCATCCGCAGTCGGACGGCATGGTCCTAGAAAAACATCTGAGGAAGGTTGTGGCCAGCCATCAGCGACACTGGGATACCTTGCGACACTATAAACGTCATGCACATTCAATATGAAAATGTTTAATAATCTATCATACGAGAAATCTGCCCATAATTTAGCCACCCTTAATTATTTTTGCCAATTAATTTTATATTAATTTCTAACATAGAAGTTGAAGTATTTTATGATGCTAACCTTTTCCTCGTTGATAGAGAATAACAATCAATGCATAATTCATGTTGACGAAAGGAAATTGTGCAAACTATATTCGATATATACAGCGTGGGTAAAATAAAAGTAGTTCGGAAAATATTTTCAAGCAGAGTAGAGCTTCAATGCAGGTCTCATTGTTTAGTAAATCGAGCGCAGCGCTATCTCGACGTCGGCGAAGAAACTGGGCAGTTCACCTTTCCATTATCAGGGGTCGATATTATTGTCCTGTTGCCACAATCTGTCTTAATTTCATTTACAGTATTTTGTTTCGTGCAAATAAACTGCTAGTGTTCGCTCACGTGTTTTGTGTGTTGAATTTTTCATTTTCCTATCTCATTTCCTAATTCTGTACACCCGTCATGTGTATTAATGTATGTAAACCTATTCCAGACCACTTTCTTGAACTTATTTTCCGAGCCACTTTTATTTACCCCACATATTGTAGTATTCCGGAAAATACTACAATTTTTTTTCGGAAAATTCCGGAAAAAAGCGTTTGATCGTGTAAATAGGAGAAAACTGTGGGAAATCATGACTCGAAGAGGCTACCCAAATCATCTCATTGGAGTTCTAAAATCTATATATAAGGATACAACAAAAAGCATACATATTGGAAATGGAATGTATAGTAAATAGATACATACAAATCAAGGTGTAAGACAGGGTTGCAATTTGTTTCCTATCTTATTCATAATTTATATAGATGATCTGATTGGAGAGTGGATGTTTAAGATTAACGGAGGCATTCATCTTGCACCAAATTTTATTCTTAAGACGATGCTATTTGCGGATGAACAAGTAATTATAAGTAAAACTGATGACGAGCTGCAAAGAAGTTATGTAAGAATTATAATTTCAAAATTTCCACAAGTAAAAAAAAAAAACAATTGCGTTTGGAGGCAAAGACACTATTAGAACCAAAATAGTAATTGATATCATCTTAGAACTAGTTTCGGGTTTTAAATATTTGGGAAGATATGTCAGTTATAAATATGAAAATGATTTTAAAAATAAATTACCAATCTTTCAACAAATATGCGGCATAATAAAAAGAAGTCTAAAAACTAAAACCAGAAAAGAAACACGGATGAAATTTTATAAAGTAATGGCTGTGCCTGCTTTTGTTTTTGGTTCTGAAACATGGACATTAACAAAAGCAGACAAAAACAAGATACAGGCTGCCGATGTACTATATATATATATATATATATATATATATATATATATATAAATGTGTGTATGTGTGTGTAAATGTACAGGAGTTACAGAGTTTAGAGTTACTCGGCACTTGTATTTCAGGATAACAGGAAACCTCGACGAATCCTTATC
This sequence comes from Mantis religiosa, assembly GCA_030765055.1. Lineage (NCBI taxonomy): Eukaryota > Metazoa > Arthropoda > Insecta > Mantodea > Mantidae > Mantis > Mantis religiosa. The sequence goes on along the minus strand of CM060952.1, from coordinate 197,501,566 downwards.
CACATAACTCACAGTAACCGAGATTCGGATCTCTTGAATGTGTGGTAGAACTGCTCCATGTTTTATGGAACTGTTTGTTTTAATGACGGATCACATCTTGTTTCTAAGAGCTACATTCCACATTTATCATTCCTAAAACGCGTCTCAAAAAGTAAACCTAAATTAAACTTAGTATTTCCCTGATTGCAGATATAAATTAATATTTATGAAGGTAAAATAAAAGTAAATCGAGAAGATATTGACAAATTGTTTATCATACTTATTATATCATGCCATCTATCGACGATACAAAGGAAGATGCACTAGTCGAGAATCAGCTGGTGAGTTGAGCAACAAATCTTGAAACATGTGCTGTGAAAAACAATGGCAGTGAAGTAATGGGTAAACATGTTCTCGACTCTCTTTCATTTTAACTTGTGCTTCACTGTTTCTATGCTTCTTTAAATTTTATGCTTTGAATTTATGAAAGTGTTATAAGTGTATATTCTTTCATACTAGCAGCGTATAGCCCAAACTACGATAAGGTAGAGTCAGAATGAAAAATTCCATTGACTTAGTAACGGTTTGAACTTACAAATCCCAGGCCTTTACTTACAGCATAGTAAGTCACAATTGAGGTAGTTGCTTCATGTGTTTATGAGAACTCTTAGTGGTTTACCGGGAAAAAAATCGACTCAGTTGGAGAGTTTAATGCCGTGCTGACATGTTGGCCATGGTAGTTCAATGGTTAAGAGTAGCCGCACGGAGATCGAAAGATCCTTGGATCAAATTCCGGCTATGGCATTGAATTTTTCAGTGTGACTCCTACATTTGTAACAGTAAAGTAGTACTTGTAATTGAATTCCTAGGTCATTTATATATAAAAAGAATAAAAAGAACCTGAAAATAAGTTTTGGAGAATTGAGAGGAATGCTAGGCCAACTCAGGAGAAGAGTGCAATAAAAGTCAAATCGGGGAATACTAATTCTTTTCCCGCTTCTTTCTTAATCCCCCTAAGTTTTCTATGTCTTCTCTGAACATATTTCATTGTTAATGAAAGGTTCATTTCCAAATGTTCACCAACACTTCCTCATTCATCTTGTTATTCTCTTATTTGCATCCCTTTAACGACAGTCTTTCTTTGGTCTCCATGCTCGTATCTTGGCGATAATGACGTGCTCACTCACTGCATTTCTTGTTATTCTATGTATAAATAAACCCACCTAACTGAAAGCAGTGAAATGTGGAAGCTGTTTTGGGTCAGCATTTTCCAGGTTTCTTTGCAATAAACACGTTTTCTTGGGACTAAGTGTATAATATTTCCAAGTATAACAGCTAGCGTAATTATTGAAATTGAATAAATGTTACATCTTCTTACCTCAGAGTCTTTGAAATTATTGCCTCGGTCAAAGAAGAAACTAACACTAGCATTTGGCTTAAAAAAAAAAGGAACATCGATGTGCCACCTTTGAGCAACTAAAACACAATCTTACAACTTTAATAGTAAGGCAATATAATACTTCCTAAGAAAAAATACGATTTGGCTTTCATTTGTAATTTTCAGTAAATATTATTTAGATTATTAATTGTTACTGTAAAGTTTACAGTTTTAGTTTTCGGTAAATGTTCTGTGAAATCTGCAATAAAGAATGATCATAATTTTTTACGGTCATAATTTTTCCCACTAACGTACAATCTTATTATATTCTGTTAGCTTAATGTGAAACGAACCCGCCATAGTAGTTTCATTGTTGGTACTCCTTGTTCCCGCCTGTGAGAACCAGGCAAGTTCAGGCATGCTCAGTATCGCCTACCGCTGCAATGGAGGTAACACGTGAAGATCAATATGCGGCTTTGAAATTCTGCTTTCGTCTCAAGAAATCTTCAGTTGAGGCCTATACAATGTTACAGGAGGCCTAGGGAGAGTTTGTTCTTCCCTACAGCACAGCTCGAAATGAAATGTGTAGCGTTTAATGCCCGATTTTACTACATACGGCACCGCAGGCGGTGACACTGATGTTACATGAGATGAAGATGGAGCAGCTGTGGAATGAGATGGCGGAGGAAACCGGAGGTCCCGGAGAAAACCCACCCAGCACCGTGTTGTGCGGTCGTCTGGGATCGAACCCGGGCCGCCTTGGTGAGAGCCAAGCGGTCTAACCACTGAGCCACGGCGCGGCCACGCGCGCAGCTCGCAGGTGGTTTAAAATGTTTAAATAGGGGAGACAATCAATTTCAAAGGAAGGTGGACCCGGTGCTCCATCTACTGCATTTACGGAAGAAAACATCAACACTGCTGCTGCCATTGTGAGAGAGGATCGACGAATTACCTTAAGATCACTTTCTGAAATACTAAACATTTCATTGGGTGCCATCCACACGTGTGTGTGTCAGAAACATTACACATGAGATGTGCTTGTGCACGATGGGTTCCAAGACTGTTGATTCCCGAACAAAAGGACATTTGCATGCATGTCTGCATGCTGTTAAAGTTGATGTTAGAGGAACATTCGGAGTTTCTCTCAAACGTAATCACTGCTGATGAAATTTGGTTACAACATTTTGATCCTGAGAGCAAACAGCAAAGTGGTTGCTTCTGCTGGGAAGGTTATAGTCATGTTATTCTTTGATATTCATGGAATGGTTTATCAGCATATTGTATTTGCACACATACCAGCAACTGAACAAGACTACAGGGAACTCCTAAAAACATTGCAAGTCCATATCACGCGCAAAAGGCCACATTATCGTGAAGTAGGCTCGATGCTGCACCACAATAATAGGCGGCCACATATTGTCACTGTTGTTGCTGAATATCTTGGAAAATTCAACGAGAAATGCATTCATCACCCTCCCTATAGTCTGGATTTAGCCTCACATGACCTTGTTCTATTCCCTAACTTGAAGAAACGCCTTCGTGGGAGGTATTATCCATCATCAGAAGCAGAGGAGAAGGCTGTGGAGGCGATTTTGAAGGATCTCTAAAATTGGTTTCCAGCATGTCTTTGAAGACTGGCACAAACGATGGGACAAGTGCAGCGCATTCAGGGGATACTATTTTGAGAAGGGCCATCAAAATTATGAGGATGAATAAAGGTATGTTGTCAAAAACTGATTGTGATCATTCTTTATTGAACAGCCCTCGTATTTGGACAGGTTACAGAGATGGGGAACATCGCGGGGAGGAGTGTGTAGAGTTACAGTTAGACTATGTTGACAAATAACAAAGATTTTTTGAAAAAATGTCTTGTATATTTATTAGGTGGGAAACTTTTCAGAACACTTATGTATATTTAACATTGTTGAAACTGACAACATGTTCATTAAAGTGATTTTGTCATTGTATTCATTATATAATTACTCCTGTTTTTTTGTTTTGGATGTAGTTATCAGCTGAAGGAAAAATATATTTGCCTGGTTACAGTAAAATGGGTAAGTATAGCAATCTCATTTGATGCGAGATTGTTAGTGTTGTATACTTGAAGATTTATAATAAACGTAAGCATTGTATTTTAGAAAGCGTCACAACACCACCTGGAAAGATTTGCTGATTCTAATTACACAGTTTTCTAAACAGCATATCTATAATTGAGGTAGCAGAGTAGCTTACAGAGCTAACGAATTAAGTTTCCATATGCAGAGTCAGTACTAATTATAACACTAACGGTTCGTTTCAATTAATTGTTCTCATTTTGTGTACACCGTAATTTGCAATTTCGGCTTTTCGATGTGACCATTTACCGACTGTGAGTTTATGTCAGGCAATTGCGTCCGGAACCGCCCATTGAGTTACATGACAAAGGGGATTTGTTCAGGTAGATAATGTCGGTTATCATGAGGAAACGGGAAATTTACCCTCTTTCCGGCAATTTGTGTTTAAATGGCTGCACCATAAAATAAACTGAAAGACCCCTGCCAATGAAAATAAAACTGACGAGAGCGTAAGAGGTCATTTTGCAAACTTGATTACGAAATTAATGGTGCACATTAAACCAAACGCTGTGGAGAGGGGAAGTGTGACATCAAAACGGAAACACTAATAACACAATATAATAATGATGCTATTAATAAAAATTATAATATATTAAGCCACCAGTCTAACGCTTTTCAAAGCCAATTTCTGAAATTATTGTACGGCCATGTTAGGAAAAAAAAAAGACAAACGAAAAAAGAAAAAGATGAGCGAGCAGCAAAATTCCAATTAACAATTCAAAGGAATAATGAAACATTCGTGCAAAATGGTTGCAGCTCCAGTAAATGTTACTTTGCCGTAACTATAATTCCGGGAAAACATACATTTTTCTGAAAGCAGCCCCTGTCTACTTCTTATGATTTACCAATAGTGGAGAATTGTTTCAGAATAAAGAAGGCTTCATAGACCAAAAAATTGAAGGTATATATTACATTTGTTACGAAAGCAGCTCACATATCTATAGTATTTTCGCGGCGATGCGCACAAAAGTTTAGGTGCAGAGAGATAAGCGCGGCTTCTGTACACAAAGAGCCGGCAAATAAAGGTAGCGGAGATAAAGGACTTGCAGGCATAGATTAAATTACGCTTCTGGAACGTTTGGGTTTCCTCTAATGACAGAACATTTGATGTCTTGTTTACTCTGTTTACTTGTTTACTCTGTTCAATTCTCACCGAATCTGTTTCATATAACCTTGCCCCGTTGACGTGTATCACTCCGCGTGCAACTACCTTCCCCTTTATCCTAATTGGCTAATGCTTTCGTGCCATAGGCCATAGGCGGTGTCTTCCCGTCACATTTAAACCTACAGTAAATGTCATAATAATTGCTAGGATGATAGATAAAATCACACAAATAATATGAAGGCGTGCAAAAATAATGAAGTTTGTAATGAAATTGAGCAAGTTGAAACTGAATGAAGGAGAAATGAAACTGAAACAAGTTTATAATGAAAGGCCTTCGGCCTTTTTCACTGTGATTCTTTAAAACCAGCACACATACCTTGCAAAAATGCTTGTCTTTTAGTCTTAAAGTCGTGTCTCGCCATACTTATCGTGTGTTCTTCATTCAGGAAAATCTCGTCAAGGTAGCATATTTTGCGATTTGGACAATTTGATTGTCCTTAAATAACGTCTTCGCCACACAGCAAATTCGCCCCTAGAGTGGTATGTTTTCCTGTTGTCTCAATTTCATGTCGCGATGTTCCTACGCATCTAACACTCACACCTGTAAGTTCAGAGCACAACTGTTCGACTTCTCTCACTGACAAAGACAGATTCTTCTCTGTGTGTGTGCATTAAACACATGCACCAGAATTCTTTTTTCGCCGCTTTCTAAAGGTTTTCCCTTGCGATGCTTAAGCGATAAACTGGCGGTAGACTCTGCCATTATACATATAATAAGTACATGCGCAATTGTATTGTGTTTCTCTGACTGTTGGTGGGTTACCTCTGCGAAGTCGTTATGGCAACTTTAAAAGAACAAAGAGTGTGTGTGAAATTTTGTTTCCTGCTTAAAAAAAACTGCAATGGAGACACACCAAATGCTCCGGGAAGCTTTCCAGGGGAACGCTATTAGCCGCACACAGGTTTCGAGTGGTTCGGGCGCTTTAAACGTGGTGAGATGTGTGTTGAAGTCCAAGATCGTCCTGGATGCCCTTCAACATCACGAAATGAGGAGAACATGGAAAATATCAACGAGGATCGTCGCCAAACGATCGACCAAATTTTAGCAGCGACAGGAATCAGTTGGAGCTCGTGCCAGCACATTTTGAGGCAGGATTTGCACATGAGACGTGTTGCTGCTAGATTTGTTCCGCGCCTTCTCACACAGGAGCACCAAACCATCCGCATGAATGTGTGTCAGGACTTGAACACAGAGATTGCACGTGATCCAAACTTCTTGAACAAAGTCATTACAGGGGATGAGAGTTGGTGTTACGGGTATGACCCAGAAACCAAGCAAGCGTCAATCCATTGGAGGACTCCCCACTCTTGCAGACCAAAAAGGTAAGGCAAGTGAGGTCAAATGTGAAGACGATGATTAGTGTCTCTTTTTGACGTTCGTGGAATTGTGCATCGGGAATTCGGACCCCCTGGCCAGACTGTTAACCAGCACTTTTACTTGGATGTTTTAAGACGCCTGCGAGAGGATGTGAGGAGGAAACGCCCGGAACTTTGGCGATCAGGTGACTGGTTTCTGCATCACGTCAACGCTCCAGTACACATGGCCTTACGAGTGACCCACTATTTGGCACCTCAGAGGTGATCTGCCGTTCCCTACGCTCCGTATTCGCCGGATCTAGCCCCGTGCGACTTTTTCCTATTATCACGAATGAAAAAAACGCTAAAAGGGAATCGTTATGACGATGTGGAGGCGGTAAAACAGTTTCGCAAAGGGCGCTGGACAATATCAAACTTGAAGAGTTACAAACATGCTTCCAACAGTGGGAAAAGAGACTTGATAAGTGCATCGCATGTAATGGACAGCATTTTGAAGGTGACTGAAGTAATTTTGTAAAAAAAGGTTCATCAATAAAAGTTTTTATGACAACAATCCGGTTTCGTTGGGGTCCCCCCTCCTATGTTGTAGAAGACGGAAGCATCGGTGCAATGTCTTCTGAGTGTCTCTTCCACATAAGCATTATCTACAAGGGCAGGTAAAATTTGGGATTATGGAGGTTAAAAAAGCATAATCGAAGAATAATCAAGCTCACTGCAAAATATCACCCTCCACAGCTGAACAGGGAACTGAAATGAGACGGAACAAGGGACGACAAATCAGGGCACAGAAGAACTAATCCCAGTACTCACAAGGAAACAAAAGACATACGATCGGTAACTCTGGGTTTGATCTGGGAACCTACTGAATGCGACCCTAAGGGGTGGCCGATTGAGCTTCAGATTTAGAGCGCGATTCTCTTTTATTAACAGCTTCTCACTTTCATTCTTGCCGATTATTTGTGTCATGCGTTGTCATAAAGGAATTCCTTTTGTCATTCCTTCTCTCCTTCCATATACGGGTGTCCATAAATGAATATCGGGGTTTTAACGCTTTATAACATTAATTTTATTAAACTTACAGTAAGCTCGTATATAAAACTGTTTGAGTTGCTCTTTCATGTGACATATATTTCATTACTGTAAGTTTAATAAAATTAATGTTATAATGTTATAATGTTATAATGTTGTTTACTGCAGGGAAAATGTTGACGCTGTATGTTTTGACATGCGAAACTTATTTTCTTCTGCCCGAGGAAGCCCTCCGTCATTTCCTTGTTTGTTTCCCACTTTCCTTTTGTTAAGCAGAATTTCCGTTTTGAGGCTACTGGGATTTCCTCGAAGTTTCTTCAGTGCATATATAGCAAAATGGTATTCTTGGATACTCGCTTATTTTGAGGCAATGTTTCTTACTTCCTGCTGTGTTTAAGGAATTTAATAATTTAATCAATATTCTGTATCCAAAGAGAGCAAAAGACTGCAACATTAATACCTAAAATGTATTGATATTAAAATGTAAGTTATTTAAGAGAAGAGATAACATAGACTTCTAATATTTAGCTACTATAATATTAAATTGTAGTATTAAACCGTAAGTTGTGAAAGAAAACATAAATTAGGCTTTGAAGTTACTCGGTTAAATGATAACATTATTACAAGACAGAGCAAATCTAATTTGGCATTCGGAAATAAGAACAAAACAAAAGATGCGATGGTAAGAATGGTAGCACGCCAAAGTTGATCAATGTGCTTATAATTATATCTGTGGGGTATCCAAGATAAATTTATCTTATAAATTAAACAGCGATGTGGGTAAATTAGTAAAATGCAGAATAGAAGATATTGAAAGACAGGAAGTATGGGAAATACTAGAAAATATTGTAACTTTGTGGGTTCGTGGGATTAAAATGCAATTGCACCACTCAAAAATGTTCTTTATTTTCACCGAATTACAATCGGAACACTTGCCGATTACACAGAATTACGTAATGCACACAATTACAATTCACCAGTTCGTCTGTCACAGTTCCACTGCACGCAGTTACGTATACTCCTCCGATGCACGTACACAGTCCGTTCCCTCACTCGGCGCTCCTCGCCGCTGCTCGACAAGAACTGAACTGAACTCGCTAACTGCAGCACCCTTTTATAGGGATATCACTGTTTCTCGAAGTCTCTCGTTTCAGTGAATCATCGAGAAGGTTCCAGACGGCAGGGGGAGGGGGAAGAGGCGGCCAGCGACCAGTGACACTTCCCTAATCATCCCCTCAGTTAGTGACGGAGATAAATGGGTAGGCGTGTACCTAATGCCTCCGGTCCCCTACTCAGCCGTCAGTTGGTCGCGCTTTCCGATAATTGGGTGACAATATGAAATCATTACAATTTTACAAGCAAATAAAAGGATATTTGGGACGAGAAGCATATGTAGTTTACTGCAATAGGCGAGAGAGAGAAAAATATGTGTAGTGTTTAACGCCCGCTTTTACTACATACGGCACCGCAGGCGGTGACACTGATGATACATGAGATGAAGATGGCGCACCGGTGGAATGTGATGGCGGGGGAAACTGGAGGTCCCGGAGGAAACCCGCCCCAGCGCCGTGTTGTCCACCACAAATCTCACTTTGTGGTCACCTGGGATTGAACCCGGGTCGCCTTGGTGAAAGCCAAGCAGTCTAACCACTGAGCTACGACGCGGCCTCTGAGCAGCGATATGGGTAAATAGGTAAAATGCAGAATTGAAGATATTGAAAGACAGAAAATATGTGGAAGACTAGGAAATATGAAATCATTAAAATTTTACAAGCAAATAAAAAGAAATTGGGGACGAGAAGCATGTGTAGATTACTGCAATAGGCAAGAGAGAGAGAGAGAGAGAGAGAGAGAGAGAGAGAGAGAGAGAGAGAGAGAGAGAGAGAGAGAGAGAGAGAGAGAGAGAGAGAGAGAGAGAGAGAGAGAGAGAGAGAGAGAGAGAGAGAGAGAGAGAGAGAGAGAGAGAGAGAGAGAGAGAGAGAGAGAGAGAGAGAGAGAGAGAGAGAGAGAGAGAGAGAGAGAGAGAGAGAGACGGAGAGAGACGGAGAGAGAGAAGGGTTAAGATGGATGGGAACAGTAATAATATTTCTAAGAGGTAGGGAAAAGGGAATTTGTGAATTGTGTGGGGGAAAAGAAAGTATAGAACACTATGCAACAGAATGCGAGGAGGGTGAAATATGGAGAAAAAAGGTTTGGGAAGAAAAATGGGAGAAATTAGAGAAGAGGATAGTAGCTATAAAAATGTTAACGGGCAGGGAAGAAAAGAAGGTAAGAAGTAGTAGTGAGTTCTTGCAGAAAGTAAAATAAAAGTTGGGCTAGAAATGTAAAACAAAATGTAAGAAAGGAAGTGGAGGGTGAAGAAAAGGAATAATTAAGTAATCATGTAAGCCAAGGTAGCAACAAATAAATGTAGCAAAGGTTGTAAATTGGAAAATTTTGGAATATGCCCGACAAATGTATATCATATAAACTGAGTTATAAATATATATTATAGGGTTATTAGAGCATATTTAGCAATTTTTAGTACATAAATGTATGCATATATTCATATTTTATAGTGTACGTTAATCCGAGCTCTAGTGATTAGGATACACTTTCCTCTACCCTGTCTTCTTGTGACTGGTAGACAATATTATGACCTCTCAACTCAGCTGTGCAGTTGATTCACAACTCCCGTACACTCACAACCAGCAGTGCAACTCTGCAATGTTCACACTGACTGAACCTAACTGCACCCTTTGCAGATGACTCTCAACTTCGCACCAACCTTTGGAACCTGACAGTCACGAAATAAACTGAAATTACTCGAATCTAAGGAATGGGACATTGTCAAAGTCAAATCCTCTAAGTTCTGGATATCCAAACCTCTGGACACATACACACGGCGAACAACAAAGGATTAGTTCCGGCTCATGACATCAGCGGCTGTCCCGGAATGTTTTTTTTTCCTTCTTTTTTCACTTGGTTGACAGCAACAAAAGTGGAGTAATGGTTATGCATAATCTCTCCAGACGCTGCAGAACAGGGCACTTCGCAGCATATACGATACAGACTGGAGATTTCCGGCTCATATCTTGACGAGCACTCCCAGATCCCGTACATTGTCGATGTCATCCGAGAGAGGGCACGATCAATGTACGAAAAACTATAAACTCACAACAACCCTTTCGTGAACGCCCTGGGCAGGTATGACCAGAGGAAACAAAGACGCTTGCCATCCTTCAAACTACCAAGAGACATCTTGGGGCCCCTTGGTTAACCCAAGAAAACGCTCAGATATCGCTGGGAACCATATTTACGCCTGATGGCTCAAGCGATATGCAACCCGTAACCAAGACGGAGCAAAAACATTAAATCGTGTCTCCCTAAACGGGGGAACGTCAAATTGCAGCTGCCTGTTGATACCGAAATTATGGTTGCCAGAAGAAAATAATAAAAACTGGTGCACAACGTAGAGCAGTGGTAACCTGTGATCGCCATCATTATAAATCTGTTACACTGTTGAGATTATTCAAGGGCATCTAAATCCAAACTTCACAAGAAAAAAAATCAAACAAACACCCCAGCAGAACATACAACCACTTTGCTCATTTCGCAGGTAAAGCCGCAAAGCGGCTAGGTACTGCGGCATGAAGACACCCGGACGGGGAGAAGTCCCGCCCGACTAGGACTACCTCTGGACCTCTGGGCATAATCTCTGCAGATGCCGATACTCGACACCGACAGTATATTTCTGCATAGGATTATTGGAATAGATGAAGAAATTTTCACAACAATATTTTTTAACTATATAAAAATAATCGATAGTGGCTAGACATATAACAGGAATATAGCACATCCGGTGTTTCCTACATGATGTGTCATCATAACTGCTAAAATCCATTTGTAAACCACGGCGCCATTTTTATGATCCTGGATGCGGCATTTAAACGCCGAATAAGTACCTCTTTCCCTTAGTCCCATAAAACTGTTGTGTTCTGGGGAGAAAAAAGAGGCAGCTGAGTTGACAAAAGCAGAGGAAGAGAAGAAGTAAATTGCTGAGAACGTCAGTGGCAGAGAGAAGCGCTCCGCAGGTATAAAACACAGTGACATGACATAAAAGTTAAATGTTTATCTGCTGTTTTCACTTTTGTGCCTTTGCGAATCATCACTGATGTAAAATACTCTTTGAAACATACTTTTGTGATATCAGATCAAGGTTGCGTGTGGTAAACAACCTAAAGTGTAAAATAAGACCTGAAACTTTCCTGGCAACGAATATTTTGAATATAGCTTCAACTGTTTTCCATTGTCAGTATACAAAACAAACCAAATGTTTCTAGAGGTGGCAAATATCTAAAATCCATTACATAAGGATAAAAAAATAAGATTGGATGTTCACGACCCATTTTGTGTATAAGATCAAAGAGAAAGATGGTAGATTAATTACACATTTTAATGGAAAATATTACGGAGAAGCCTTTGGGTTGAAGATATGGGGAGGTCGTGGTTCATTTTTCATTTACAGTTTAGTGAATCTGTCAAAACTTGGTATCTGAACATTAGTGTTTGACGTTGTGTATTTTTATTTTGCTAACAATTACCTTTATGGAATTTGCGATAGTGTTCGTCCAATTTTAAAATACAGCTTTCTTGGATTCGCCAGGGTTGCTGCCCTAGGTAGCGGAGGGCTTTTTAGTAGATGCGGCAACTCCTATGGTGTGGATAAACACCATTTCTTACTTCCACGTTAAGAAAAGAGCCTAGAGAGTAGTTCGCCCAATACGGGCAGGTAGTCACGTCGAGAGTAGGCAGTCCCTACAAATGCAATTCGTGGTTCTGAACTTCCTTAGATAAATTCAATAATCTTCGTAGATACTGAAACACCAGCTGACTCATATTTATAAAAATAGTATAAGGTGACTTTGGGTATTAATCTATGAGTTGGATGTTCTTATCCAACCGTCTATTCACCCACACTTCATATAAACTTTGGAAGAAAACTTTTCCATTACCATTCTTCAAATTACTCTATCATTTTTTGTTGGCCCAAATAAATCTTCGTAGATATGCTTTTATTACTGCATTCCCTATAGGTGAAACAGTTATTTAGGCTGAATAAAGCTTTGGGCTTTTGCTCTTTGCATGACCACAAGAGTGAGAGAGGGGGAAGGATAGGAAGAACAATAGAAGCTGTAAAAAGAAATAAAGTAACCGAGTAGTCAAACAAAAGCAAATAATGTTAGTAAAATGACAAATACCACAGAAAATGTATTTGGCATGCTCTAACGAGATCTGCATTATCTGTGCAGTGGATTTTTCTAACTTTTGCGGTAATGGCATTCACATGTTTCGCCTTAATGTTACTATGGAAACAATTAGAGAAGTTTCCAACTTCCAAGCATGTCTGTCAAATGACTAAGTTAAACCAACACGAAAATTGCTTCCGGGAAGCGATTGCATTTCCACTGAGCAATCCATGTCATATATTTGACTTGTACTGAACGTCAAATGAAACTGGAGGGATCGAATTAGTAATTTAGTAAAACTACGCAACACCGTATGTTCCAGTTAAAACATCAGTTTATGGACCATCTTTGTTTCCACTTCATTTAAAATAAATGAGATATTTCTACCTGGTAGGCCCAATTTGAGAACACAGCTACGCAAAATGGAATTTGCTTCAGATTCCAAATATGCAAATTATCCACAATCCAACTTGGTACACCCGAAACGAAGTTTGTGACCTGAACCCTCCAATACCTGATTTCACCCTTCACCACAGCTGTATCACTCCTTCCCCAAGGACTTCAAAGAACTACTGAGCTACATTTCAACCCCTATTTGCAGTGTCTATCACAGCAACAACACGTCTTCGCCGAATGGTGCTCTTACTCGATATTCCTTACCGCATGTAAGATATCTGCATTGCAATGGCTAATAATGGAGTGTATCCATAAATTCTGATACAACAATGTGTTGGAGGGACAGTGCGAATTGTACTCGCCAATGGACTGACGCATGACATCCCTTTGTATTTTTCGGAACAGTGTTACATTGAAAATATTCCCTTTTCTGTCCCTTAGCCTTCATTGGTATAGTATATTATGTTGTACATAAACCTAAGAATACGAGCGGGGATAAAGAAAACCTTCTGCCATTTGACATGTTCAGTGATAAAAAAGCAAACGTTTTTTTTAATATTTTTGTGATATGAAGAATTAACACAGTGTCGTAATGAGATCAACCACTGTGCTACACAGTCAACATTTTTGCCATTCATTTGTTTCACTCTATTGAATGAAAGTGAAGTTTTGCTCAGTCCTACTTTTTTATTACCTTAGTAAGTGTCGACTTCTGAACTCGCATATACAATCCTTTTTAGTTCATAGTTAAATTGTAAATAGTTCCGTATATTTGTGTAATAAGATTATTTTATATGCCCATGTTATGTCAGCACCATGGCTGAGTGGTTATACCGCTTGGCTCTCAGCTAGGCTGCCCGGGTTCGATTCCAGGAAACCGGAAACTGGGATTTGTGGTGGAAAACATGGCGCTGGGGTGGATTTCCTCCGGGTCTTCCAGTTTCTCCTAACATCATTTCACCAATTACTTCATCATTCATTCATCCCAGGCATTGGGCCGACCCCACCAACCCCAACCTGATCTCATCAGATCTACATGCTTCGGCTCCCTTGCTTTGAAGAACCCAAGTGACTCCTAAAACCAGCAATGGTGAGGAAAGGAGTCATAAAAATATATAATACTAGTAAGTCCAGGGGCGGCTCGTCTGCTGCAGCACACACTTTTCTTGTTTTATTAATCACACTGTAGAAATTTTAAAATACACATGTAAATAACAATGTGTTATTGTAAGTATAAGAAATCGAATACGACCAATAATGAACTCTTGAAGCATGGAAAATACCTACGTAACTAGTGGAACGCATCCGTGACTTCTGAGAACCAGCAAACTCGGTAAACAGCATTGCGCATGCGTAGAACCTTCCCCTCTTGCCTACCTAATGTCCTAGGTTAAATAGATTTTCGCACAAAGACGTGCTGCATCTGGATGTTGCGTGGTGATCATTCGCTGCACGGTGAAGCAGAGCCCCCAACACTCAAAGTTATAGTTGCAGAACTTGAATATACATTGAAAACTATTTAACAATCTATATTTTAGTTCTAGAAACTAATTCCATCCTTGATAGATAGTCAACATGAAAAATTCAATGCCGTGGCCGGGATTTGAATCACGGATCTCCTGGTTTCCGTCCAGTCGCTCTAACCCATTGAGCTGCTATGCCCAACGTGCCGTCCTGACATTAAATTCTCCATTTGACTCATATATTTTCCTGGAAAACCACTAGGGGCCCTCGCATTCGAGATACACTGTTGTGTGTGGTTTTTTTTTTTTTTTTTTTTTTTTTTTTTTTTTTTTTTTTTTGTGTAATTTACGTCCTCCAACGTAAAGTAATATCGGACGATGAATGGAATGGGTGAAATGATGCTCAAATGAGCCCAGGGTCCATAGAGCTTAGTTATCCGACATTCGTCTTTCAGGATATGGGGAAACCCCGGAAAAACCCTATCCAGGTAACTAACCCTGACCGAGATTTGAACTCGGGAACTCCTGAACGTGAGGCAGACACTCTGCCACGACGCTACCGAGGCGGGCTACACCGTTTGTGGCGACTTACTATCGTAAGTACTTGAGTGCCACGCTTCATCATCTAACTCTTCATCATTTAGCTGTTTATTATTTTAGTTAATTGATGGAAATTAATATTTTCTCCACACTAGCCATATATAGGCTAAGGTTTTTTATAGATAGAGTCAACATGAAAAATTCCATGCCATGGCCGGGATTTGTACCACGGATCTCTTGGTTTCCATCCAGTCGCTCTTACCCTTTGAGCAACCATGGCCAACGTGCCGTCTTTATATTAAATTCTCCAGTATCGGGGAAATATATGAATCAAATGGAGAATTTAATGTCAGGACGGCACGTTGGTCATGGCATTGAATTTTTCATGTAGACTCTATCAAAAACCTTAGCCTATATACGGCTAGTGCGGAGAAATGATTAACTTCCATCAATTAACTAAAATAATTCCATCTTTCTTAAGTAAACAGTTTCAATAACTAATGTTAATAAAATCGCAGGTCAGTTTGTGATGTAACTATCATGGTGGCACGATACTTCGTTCCCTCGACAACAACGGGAACAAGTAACAAGTGAATGTGGTTGGTATGCTTGCATTGTATCCTTTGTGTAACGATATCTAATGGCTGATATCAGTTTCTTTATTTTGTGTGTGAGTGTGAAACGTGTTATAAATTCACTTTATTCAGTGTATGAGTAATTTAATATTACGAAAGCTTTAAGCAATAAATAATGAACACGGTTAATGAACTTCTCAAAACTCCCTTTTCAAGGCGAGCATTAGAAGAAAGGGTTAGTATAAATTTGCTAGGGTGACCAATAACCGATCTAAAAATTGAGCAAGAGCCAGAGGAGGTAGTACGACGTAGAAGCGAGAAGGAAGAAACATTGGCGCATCGACTTCATTTCTCGGAACTAGGTGAGTTGCATGGACATTTTCCCGGAGCACGCTGTTATTTATCGTTACGAGCTGCCACTGAGTAAGTCACTTAAAAGTTTCACTTAATAATGCGATAAATAAAATCTCACATACCTTCCTTGCTGAGCTGTAATCCATTCAACTGAATCAAACTGATGAGATTGATTACAGGAATATTTGCCTAACAGAAGCTATGATATGCTCACTTTCTTCTCGGGCAACAAGCCAGGTGAAAAGACGATTAAATATCAACGCTTTGGGAGTGTGCATCGCTCCCATCATCAGGATATTTATAAAATGTTATAACCTCAAATGAAACACCAGATGTAACAGCAATATAAACAACGACAAAACACTATTACAATTTGCATTACTGAACAAAAGACTGTTTTCTGTAAATTAAATGTCAAGTCAGGAGATGGCATGAGTATAGAAAATTGTGTCAAAGAAACGTAACTACTTAACTTGATTATCGGGCTGTATTGTTCTTTATTCTTACTCGCTCGCTCACTCCTGCTGGCTGGCTGTATACAGCCAGAAGATTTTTGCTACGTGCCAACCCTTTAAGGGTTTTACCGCAGGTAGGATTTGAATTGAATTTTGTAGGATGAAGGTGATGTAGGTTTTTTGATTTGGAGTTAATTTAGAGGTTACCGAAGTACATTCAGGTTGAAGGGGAGAATGCAGTACTTAGCACCCAAATATTTCTTTTTCTTTAATTTATAGTTGGGGAGAAATTTAGATGCCATACAGCTTAGAAGAATTATGAGGAGCTCAGCTTTAGCTGCTGAGAGGATTAGCTCCTGGGTTATCAAGGGTGCCCGCATGCCATACGGGGAACCCGGTGCAGTCTAGATCGGCGTCTAGTGGGGTCATAATCTCCCAACGATCTAACAAGGGCGCTTCTGTTTGATGGTAAACTTTCGTATAATTTTGAAGCCCGGCGCCTAATTTCATCCTCCACGTATAGAATATCCGATGCTTCGTGGAGCAACCTGGTAGGGAAATAACGTCCCACAGAATAGATAGACCGTAGTCCTCTATTCTGTGCACGTTGAAGCCATGCTATACAGCTGTCTGCTGCCATGCTCCAGATCTCGCAGGCATATAGCATCACCAGGATTACCAGCGCTCGGAAGAGATACAACTTCATGCAGACTGGCATCGAGATCGACCCCAGCATTGGGTACAGGGAAGCGATTGCTCCCTGTACCTTCGCTGAAAGGTCCCTGATGTATCGGCGAAAAGTTAGATCTCTGTCCAAGTTTACTCCTAGGTACTGGACAGAGTTAGACCACTCTATCCTTCGACCTCGGTAGCTGAAATTGGGGCAGTCTGCGGGGGTGTGGCGCTTTGTAAAAAGTATGGCGTGGCTTTTGTCCGGACTTACGGACATCCGCCAACGCCGGCACCACTGTTGTGCTAGGCGGAGATGTCTTTGAATGGGATTGAAGGCTCTGAGGATGTGATCTTTATTCTTAAATAGACGGATTTCCATTTTAAGGCCTGTTGTCAAGAGGAGCTGAACTGAAATCCAGCATCACGATTAAGCGTGCTCCTTTCAGATGAAATCGCCAAAGCTTTCTTAATTCTCCGCTCCCAGTAACTGTTGCATATTAACAAGATGGTCGTCTCCCGAAAATTGACTCTATGGTCGTTATCAAAACAATGCTCTGTCAGCCCAGACTTCTCAGGTTGCATTAAACGAATGCTCCGCTCATGTACGATTATTCTGGTAGCGATGCTCCTTCCGGTTTGTCCTATATACGGTGTCCCACATTTACTGGGAATGCTGTACACTCCCGGAACTTGTATGTCCAGTTTGTCTTCCCCTTGTCTTAACAGATGTTTAATCTTCGGAGTTGGCTTGTGGATGGTCCTGATGTTGTATTTGGCGAGAATTCTGCTGATTCTGTCGGATAGATTGCCGGTAAACGGGATGCAGGCTGTAGTGGTAGGCTTATCTGACGCTTGCTGTAATACAGGTTTCTCCTCCCTAGCTTTGGTGATCGAGGCTTCAACGTCATATTCGGAGTAGCCGTTTCGACGGAAAGTGAGTCTCAGGGGATGTAATTCTTGTTTTAAGTGGCTGGGATCAGAGATAGACAAAGCTTTGTGGGCCAGTGTATTGAGAACTCCCAGTCGTTGGGACTTATGATGAAAACTATGAGCGGTCGGATAGAGATCGGTGTGTGTAGGCTTGCGATATACAGCATGCCTATAATTTACTGAGGACAGTCTTTTGTTCAGAAATGCGAATTTCGATAGTGTTTTGTCTTTGTTTATAGTCGTGTTATATCCAGTGTTTCATTTGTGATTATAATATTTTATAACTATCCTGATGATGGGAGCGATGCACACGTTTCGTCTTTCCACCTGTTTTGTTGCCCGAGAAGAAAGTGGGCGTATTCGTTGCCAGGAAATTTTCAAGTCTTATTTTAGAAGCTATGATAATTTATTTCCTAAAATATATTTTGTTGGCGAAAGAAGCTAGTGACTTGTGAGTTTCTGAATGTAAACAATGTAGATGACGCTGACAGTGAAAGATCCTTAAAGCTTTTGTTAGCGATATGAATGCAGAACAAAGTCATAAGTGCTCCCTCGGCCACAACAGAAGCGCTGAGGAACGCATGTTGCTACTATAAATGTGGGAGTTATGACGAATTGTTGTCTATGCCATTGCTACAAGGGATGTAAGCCTACCAACATTCGCATATTTCATAGCCTTCTACACAATAACATGCTATTTTCTCGGAAGACTCATGGTCGGGATGCCTTTGTGCAGAAAGAAACATTAAATGCAAACACACAGATATAAATATTGTTGGAACGTAAAAGAAATTCTAGCACAAAGGGGACAAGGAAAAATATTGTGTACTTTTTAATACAGTTTTTGTAAACACAAATGCTTAGAGGAATCCCCTTTTATTTGCTTCTTATTTGTAATTTACGTCCTCCATGGGTTAAGTCATATCGGACGATGAATGGAATGGGTGAAATGATGCTCAAATGAATCCGGAGTTCATAGAGCTTAGAGTTACCAAACATTTGTCTTTCAGGATCAGAGAAAACCTCGGAAAAAACCTTATCTAGGTAACTCACCCTCACCGACATTCGAACTCGGGGCCTCTTGAAGGTGAGGCAGACACGCTACCACCGTGCTATCGAGGCGGGCATTTATTTGCTTCTGGAAAGAACTTAATACGCATAAACACTTAAATTAAAAAATACTCCACCGTTCAAATATATTTTTACATCAACTTTTAGTACAAATTAGTCAACATGGAGGAAGTGTAATGTAAAATTTTCAAAATTCATACGTCCAGTTGAGAACATAGAATGTTTCACAATTCACACACCTAAAACTTATTTATTCAAATTCACATGTGGCATGTAAACTTTTAATTCCGACATATGTATACAAATGAGACAGCTGGGGTCCACGTGCATTCCTTTATTCATACATGGCCAATTTGCAACTAGCCTACTATGATACAGTATTTGTACACCGCGTTCATTTTTATCTTTAAGTTTTCCACGCAAAATTTGACGTCATCAATAGCTTCACTGGTGGGGCGAGTTTATATAAGATTCCCTTAACGGCTTTGGATCGTTTTGATGTGCTGACAGCAGTTTTGAGGTCTTCCTCTACCGGCAGGTAAATATACTTGCGTAAATTCACCTGGTGCGTAGATACAATACCTGATTTTTAAATCACTATATACTGCAAGGCTAATTATGCAGTTACAAAATATACTATGAAGAATATAAGACGCAGTGCTGTGTGTTCATATCCAGGGGAAGCTGATTGCATTAGTGACCAGCACACAACGCTGTAATTTGGCTACTATAACGGTAGTAGGATTACAGAAGGCAACAAATGAAATCCAGAAATTCTATGGAGTGGGGAATAAAAATAAACATTCATAAGTCGAACCTTATGGTCTTCAAGAAGGAAGATAAACTAAAAAGCGATGAAAAGTGGGTACTAAATGGCAAAAGGGTAGAAGTGGTCAATGAATTTGAATACTTATGAGTAAGGTTGAATAACAATAGAAAGTGGGAAGTACACAGGAGTAAAACTGAAGAAAAAGGAAGGGCGGCAATGAATGGAATAAGAATATGCAAATATAAGCTAGAAATGACAACCAAGTGATTAGAACGAATGTATGAAGCACTAGTTGAATCCAAAATGCTATATGCAGTGGAGATCTGGGAAAGGGCAAAGAAGTAAACAAAACTGTGGATCAAAACTAAAGGTTTTGTAAGGAGCTATTAGGCTTACCAAGATCAGCAACTAGGGAAGTAGCTTTAGTAGAATTAGGAAATACAAGAAGATATGGAATAATAATGGAAAGAATAATAACATTTTGGTATAGGTGTTTGGCCAAAGAAGAAGCGGGAATCATGAAATTATGCATGAGACAACAAAGAAGATTAGCAAACTCAAATCGTTTGTGGGCAACATAGGAATTATGGAAAACATAGGAATGGGAGATATGTGGATATTAGAGGTAAGGAATACAAGCAATGTGGGTAAATTGGTAAAATGTACAATAGAAGTTATAGAAAGACAGGAAATATGGGGAAGTCTAGAAAATATGAAACCATTACAGTTTTAAACACAAATAAAAGGAAATTGGGAACGAGAAGCATATATAGATAACTGCAATAGGCAAGAGAGAGAAGGGTTAGCTTGGATGGGAACAGGAATAATATTTCTAGGAGGGATAAGAGGTAGGGAAAAGGGAATTTGTGAATAGTGTGGGGGGAAAAGAAGCATAGAACATAATGCAACAGAATGCGAGGTGGTTACAATTTGGAGAAAAAAGGTTTGGGAAGAAAAATGGGAGAAAGTAGAGAAGAGGATAGTAGCAATAGAAATGTTAACATGCAGGGAGGAAAAGAAGGTAAGAAGCATTGGTGAGTTCTTGCAGAAATTAAAAAGAAAATGGGCCAGAAATGTAAAGAATATATGAAAAGAAGATGAGGGGGAAGAATGGGACTAATTAAGTAAGAAGGAGGCATGAAGGTTAACAGCTACCTGGCAGAGCAGAAGACCAGGGTGTCATGTAAGCCAAGATAGCAACAAGGTAACGATAAATAAATGGAGCCCAAAGCTGTAAATTGTAAAATTTTGGAACGTACACAGTAAATCTAATCTACTGGTACCCAAAAATTACCGCTTCTTCTCCGTAGGGGGCACTATGATTTCAAGATAGGCTCACCAGTCAACTATGACTTCATTGCTCAATCGGAGGGCGGGAAATAGCGAATAAAAATTAACGCCATATATACGTAACTATTCCATCTTAAGTTCTTAACGGTAGATATCTACCACCAGTGACTTAAAAATAAACAAGAAATGCCCATATAAACTATATGAATCTCAGATCCTAAGTTTATGAGTAGCTGTGTTAAGAGGCGGATTTTTGAAGGGAAAGCGAAAAATAGCAAATTATCAGAAATGTCTGTCGTGGCTAACGAAGTAGACCATCAAACTCGATTATATAGAACATTAAACTATTACGCAGGGCATTCAGAAATACTTGGTGTTCCATAATACCATAACCACATTTTGACAATGAACCTTTAAAGTAATGGACAAAGCATTGCCAGTTAAAAGCGACCGCAATATAACAAATTACAATTCTTTCAGTGTACCTTAGGCCTAACATAGATATTCAAGTAACCTGTGTATTAGTGTTTTAAAATGCCTGCAGAAACTTTTGAATAACACAAAACACACTGTGTTCTGTAGCGAGCGAAATGTCAACAAACTGTCAACTTTCTTGCCTACTTCATTGCACTCCCAGCAGCAATCAGAGCCGAAATCTGGGTATTCCACATTGCCCGAATATTCCATTATACCCTTCTCTCCATTATTTTCACATACCAAATTTCACACAAAGGTTCATAAACGTAAGCTGTAACAGAAATCCAAAGTTATAGGTTACAGTTTTCTTTAACAAAGGAAGTTAAGCCCACACAATTTTCGCGAACATCTAACCCAAGTTTTAGTGGATGAGATACTGTCCTATGGAAGTTTTAAATACCGGATTGTCTGCTTCAGGTTCTTGGTCCTCTCTTGAGGTCTCCTTCCAAGCTATTTTTATGGCTGTCTCTCCCTTCTAACAGCACTCGCTGTTAAAACTTCCAGACATGAATAGGGGCATAAAATTGTAGTTTTACTTTTCCTGGAGATGATCGCTTCTCTACTACTTTATATGACGAGTTACGAGTATATACCAATGTGGAAGTTCAGATCACGACAGTAGATAAAAACTCACTTTCTGAAACCTTTATCATTGCTAATGTCTTTGTATAAAGTTCACTGATGTAATTGAAAGTAAACGAAATTCTTGTGGTCATCCATTGAAATGAAATGAAAAGGAATATTGCCGTTTTGGATCGTGTTAAATAAATCAATTGTCAACTAAAGTTAAATTGTAAATGCAACATAGATGAGCTTTAATGAGGTCGGTTAGGGCTACGATTTCTTAAACATTTTAAATCCTCCCAGATACGACGTCCTCATACGTTAAGTCATATCGAACGATGAATGAAACGGGTGAAATGATGCTCAAATGAGCCCGTGGTCCATGGAGCTTAGAGTTACATGATATTCGTCTTTCAGGATAAGGGAAAACCCCGGAAATCCTTATCCAGTTAACTCACCCCCACCGAGATTCGAACTCGGGACCTCTTGAACCACAGGCAGGCACGCTACCATCTACGTTACCGTGGCGGGCGCTCAGATACGATTCTCATTATACAATACATTTACAAGATACTGTTTACTTTAATCCGCAGGTAGCCAAATTCAATTGAACACCCCACTCACATAAACTTTAGTCCTTCGTCTTAGCGAAAAAGTTGAATTTATATGGAGTCGATAATTCTGGTATCCATGATTTATTTAAGGTAGTAAAGCATCGGTGCCCTCCGTACAACCGCACTGGAGGGAGAGAGAGAGGCTGACAGTTGCGAAGCATACAATGAAGCCCAGGAAGCCCCGCTTTGTGTAGTGATGTGTAGTGTTTAACGCCCGCTTTTACTACGTACGACACCGCAGGCGATGACACTGATGATACATGAGATGAAGATGGAGCACCGGTGAAATGAGATGGCGGGGGAAACCGGAAATCCCGGAGAAAACCTGCCCGAGCGCCGTGTTGTCCACCACAATCTCACTTTGCGGTCACCTGCGACCGAACCCGGGCCGCCTTAGTGAGACCCAAGCGGTCTAACCACTGAGCTACGGCGCGGCCGGCCCCGCTTTGCCGGCGTCAGAAGAAGAAGAAAAACAGGAAAATTCATATCACACAATACTTTATTTGGTCTGGATATATTTTAAAAATGTATTCGCCAGTATGAGCGGTCTTGCGGGCAATTTCACAGCTGCTTTGGATCGAGTGAGCAGTTCCGCAAGCTCATTCAATGCTGAATACTTCTGTATTTACGCATTTATAACCTTGAATACCATGCTTCGCAGGTTCCCGAAGAAATTGGCTTTTCAATTGATAGAAAGAACTGACAGATTTTGTCATGTAAATTCTGTGTAGCGTGTGAAGAAAAGATTTTTGTTTGCTTTATGTGACAGTTCTAAATACAAGTGGAAATATATTTGAAAAACATTTGCGATATTATTTTACGTGGACTGATATTTAGTGGTGAAAATAGGAATTTATTGTGAAGTTTTAAATTATTATCAAGAAAAAGGTGTGAACTGCGTACGTTCTCCGTCTTAGGCTAATAGTTCACGCGTTATAGGCAACCTGAGGGAAAAACTTGAACGTCTGGGTGGAGAGGAGAAATTAAACTTTCTTTGTTTTAGTTCGTTTTATTTATTTGATGCGTTTTTGTTTTGATTATACATTAAATCTCTTACATCTTTTATTAAATTTCAAGACTCTAGAGAGGTCAGAGAATAACACCGTTAAACCAAATTCCCATTCTCTAACCGGAAAAAGGAACTCAGTTTGAGGACTAACATGATAACTTTTAAAGCCAGCAGCAGTAAACCTAAAGTGTTAAGGAAATGGACCTTGGAAGACATAGTACTATATTTAAGATTCTTTTTATTTCAAAATTTTAATACTTGAAAATTTACTTCTTAGGATTTTTCTTACTTTTAATATTGGACGCGGTGGCACTTTCAAACATTTTTGAACGAACACCTTCAATGTCAAAACAGTTGAACAATAAAAACCACCTGTACGGCGGAAAAAATTTGAACTGTTGATTTTTAAACTTCCAAAAGCAAGCACTTTCAGAAATAGTTTTCAAAATTACTCAAAAGTATATGAATATCTCTGCGAACGTTGCTGAAACATTTATTTTTCAACTTTGTCGCTTGAAAAGTTTGATATAAATCAATAAAATTTATTTTCAAGCTCAATAACTTGAAAAGTAAAATCTGTATCGTAACAAATTCAGAATTGTTTAATGTTTCCTTACAAAACCTCAGATAAATTTTACGGAACGGGCTGACTCAGGTGGTAACTTCTGTGTCCGGCCTTCCTAAGGTCGCACCTTCCAAACCTTGGCTTTTTTCACAGGAGTTTTCACAAAAAAGATTGCTAGGAAGGACGCCAACAAAGTTGCCGATGGGCTACGCTATGGTGCTTGCGTTCTGAAAATGTGCTTTTATGCTGAAGGGAGGCACTGTGGTCGGCTGGCCGCCGGTCTAGGGTATTTGTTTGATCTCCCGGGCCTGGCCGGACCAAGTTCAGTGAGGTCTACCCGAAAGTCTAAAGACCCTGGCCTCTGTTACCCGGGAGCGATGGAAAACTCCGGGAATCTTTCCATGGGGCAATACCTGGAGCTTAAAAAGCCTCCCCCCATCGACAACAACGTCAAGACGGGTGGAAGTGGATACGCCACTTACGCACGTCAACCCCGCAGGAAAGACTATCGAAAAACCTCGGTGGGGCCGCCTGGTGATCTAGCACACCTTCTACTAGCTCTGCAGGCTAGTACCCGGGACTTCTTAGGCAACCCTCTGCCCCCTGCGGGTGGCTGGGGCCTGGCTTGTGGTACCCAATTTCCCGCGGGTTACGGGAACACACTTGCCTCCTCGAGTTCAACCCAATCCGAACAACTCCCATTCAGTGAGGGGCTCGGATGTTCGGCCCGAGGTTCCTCTAGTAGCGTCAGAGATACCATGGGTGCTAAGGGTCCGCAGCGCTCCCACTAAAGCAGCTGAAGGGGACGGATCCCTTCCCATACGAGAGGCCAGGCACGACAGTGGTGAGTTCTCCAGGGAGACCTGGAACTCCATCGCGCTGAAGAAACTATCTACACGTGTCACGGAGTCATTGTGGCTGTAATAGGTACTGGAGACCTGAAGTTATGTTAATCTTAGCATTCCTACAGGGATATGGCGTACAATGAGCCATCGGTTGTATTGCCGCAATGCCCTCCGTGATAGAACTGTATTCTTCATTCCACGCTATTGTTACTTTATTGATTAGATGCCGGGTTACCATTGCTATGTAGGCAGATTTACCTTATATTGCTCTTCGATTAACGTAATATTTGAAATAGATTAAACCATCAGTATATAAATCGAGTGATATTTATATGATTTAAATATTTTCGGTATGTTAAGTTGTAGTGGACTGGAGTACGCTTTTGAGGGGATTGTATGCCTCAGAGGTCTAAACTAGGGCTATTTTACCTACGTCCTCCGGTGTGGCACGTCCGGGAGGGAGGATGAGTGAGAAGAGATAGAAGCTGGCCGTCCAAAGGGCCATGACAGTGCCGAGGACAGCGTCCCTAAAATTGACCAGTTGGAAACTCCCCGGCAGGCCAGTACAACCAGCATTCCACCCACCAAGCTCCTGAAAGGTTCACTAGGACAGACCTGAGACCGTCTCACTGGAGGAGGAAGTGTTAACAAGGAGCTCATCATCCTGCCATGCAACGCCAAGACACCCATCGATATTTCTACACTGAAGAAGATGAAATGGAGGGGCAGAAAGTTCTGGGGATGTAATTAACCTACCCAGCATTCGCCTGGTGGTCCGGCCAAACCCCAAAATCGCCCATGGGTTAGGTAGGCCAAGGAAATCAAGCTCGGGCTCCCGAATGGGGCTACAGACGAAACCACCTAAGTCATCCCACTCGCTGAGGTTTGAAACGGTACTCTCTTCCTCAAGTTGATTAACTAACTGTTAAGGAACATATAGAAGATTAATTGAATGTTAAAGGAATATATACGTGTATTGAAACAAATATCTTGTGTGCAGTGTCAAGTTTGTTAAGAGCTCTGAATCGGTGGGATTTTTTCTCCCCTAGGAAAGCTGACCGCAACCATAAATAATGGGTCGCACCAGGCGTTTGCTTTCAAACATAGTTTGACAGGAAGAAGACATTCTGGGTGGTCTAGAGTGATATTCTCGTAACTGGGACTTCATATGTGTTCTGCCAACCAACTAATTAAAAATAATGAACTGAAGGGAGAAGCGAAGTGTCATATGACCTATCTGGGAACAAAAACATATCTAAAGTTGAGTCGCTAGCTGGGGGTCGAGCAAGCTCGTCGTGCGAACGCACGCGGAAAGAAATCGCGTTCAATTAAAGGTAGTTAGTAGCTGGGTGTCAATCCGATGAGTCGTGTACAACCAAGTACAACCAAGTACAACCAAGCCAGCGCGAAGCCTACCATTCAGAGTTCGCCTAATTAACATGTATGTCGAGAGTAATTGAAGTACAACCGATCGTCATAAGAGAATTAACCTGTGTTTCTTTCGAAGTACCCTAATTGATCCACCCAAACGCCCTGTAATCAAGAGATTCTTGCCACTGATCCTATATTCATAAATATTAGGATAACTCCGAGAGCAGCCGAGGACATCGATATTTTTCTAATTTTATTGGCAATGCTGACAACCATAGGAGTCAAGCCCCTGCCAAACAGCTGAGCCGAACTGAGCGGCAATACTCGCCCGACGCCCCGACATGCCACAGGTTGCAGTGAGCTTTATTTTAACTGCAACATGCCTTAGGATATTGTTTTACAAATTATATCATTCAACAACTAAGTACAGAGTTGTCGTTCATGGGAGCCCTCCTCCGCAAAGGAGGGTCCTTTGATTATTGCCATACTGGAACTACGTCCCTTACTGGCATAAATATTAGTTTTTAACTTAGGGGTGGTGGGTAAATGGTGGTGATAGTGTTAGAGAAATGTTTTAGTAGTTCTAAAAATGTACTTGTAGGGGTAGGGTGTGGTTTATGATGTTTATGGTGGGCCTAGCACAAGTCTGGACCTTTTGTAAGTTTCTCCGGGTCGAGGTCGTACTCTCCGAGACCGCGGATGAGATGACTGAAACTTGAAGGTAGTTTAGAATAGAATCTTCGAGAGATTGTAGGATATTATCTGTGAGTTTTTGGAGATGTTAGGTCGGAGTGAATATTGTCATTGGGAATGGACCAATGAGCTGATGTTGCGGTACGAAGATATCGGTTTTGGAGAATCTGCAGTTTATATAGGTGCAACTCCCCAGACTTGGCAGGCGTATGCAGCAACATGAAGAAGAAGAAGAAGAAGAAGAAGAAGAAGAAGAAGAAGAAGAAGAACTCCGCAACACGGAAGCAGAGCCAGGCAGTGAAGTCACCTTCATCGTAGTCTTCGCCAGCCAGCTCTCGGGCGCCATCTCCCACCTCACTGCCGGTATCGGCAGACGAGGGGGAGCCTCCCGCGGAGCCGCCGGGGAAGTTTTGGGCAACTCGGCCCGCTTCCCCTATCACGCCGTACGCTCGCCAAGTTCACCGGCAACCGCCGGGGCATGCAGCACCTGAACGGCAGTTTGCAGTTGCTTCACCTCTAGATGTACAACCACCACAGCCGCCAACGGCATCGAACATTCATAGCAGCAACACGACACGTGTCAAGAGAGGTATGAAGAAACGAGCAGTCATCACGGCCACACAGCCAGCCGAGAAGGAACGTCCTGCGACATCGCAGCCAGAACCCGGCCCTGCTACCCAGCTGGGAGCAGGCCAGTCGCCAGCACTAGCCATCCAGCCAACGCCGCCACAACCACTGCACCGCCGCACAAGCATAGTGGTAACCGGAGTGCCTCTGGACCTGATACGTGCTTGCTGCAGCGCAGCAGCAGTGGCCGTCAGAAATGAGGGCCACATGCATCACCTCAGCCCAAGGTCCGACACCACTAGTCCGGGTGGAGCTAGCCAGCCACGCGGAACTGGAAGCTGCTTTAGCTAACGGCCTACCCTTATCAGGGTGGGTGCTGCGCACTGAAATCAGCAGACAGGACCGTCAAGCTCCATGCCGCCGCTGCTGCGCCTACGGGCATGCAGCCGAGTCCTGTGCAGCCGAGCCTAAGTGCCACTACTGCGGTGCTTCCAGCCTCACCTCCGTCTGCAGACGTCGCCGCTACTCTGCCTCCTGCGGCGGGCACACCCACTTCACCGGGCAAGCGCTATGCCCCCTGCTTCCCTGCAGGAAGGCAACGCCTGTCCCTCCTGCGCCGCCAACCACTCAGCAGCAGTTGAGTGCTCTGCCTCAACAAATTCACCAATAGCCGGCAGCACAAAACTACACCACAAATCATGAGCTGCTCAGGGAGCAAGTCCGGGGCCTAGGAGAGGCTCTTCAGGCTCTCCATTCGAAGTTCCTGGTCGTAATGGCTAAGCTTACCAACATGGAGGAACTTCTCACAGAGATCAGGACTTCATCTGCGCAGCAAGCCATATCACACACAAATATCAGCTCAGAGCTTCCAGAATTGCGCGAGGACATAGAGGAGAAGCATCAATTCACAATTAAACAACGAGACACACACACACACACACACATATGCTCCGAAGACTCGTCAAGGAGGAAGTGGCAGGCCTCCAAAAGATGTTCGACGGAGCGAACACCAGAGGTCGACACCAACCGCCGCAGAGATCCTACAATTCCTCATCCACTTCCAAACAAGACCGCTCCTAATAAGCAAGGGCGTAAGCAGGGCCTCGGTCATGCTTACGTCCTGCCGCCTTCCTCACCTTGGACCTGGCCTCGGCCGGGCCAATATATCCCTTCCTTGAATCCGCAGGTGCTTACAGAGGTACTGCCACAGCACTACTCCTGAATACTCACCGGTGGAGGTTTTTCTTTAGTGGGTAGGGCTGGTGGTTCAATTCCCCCAGTAGAGTCCCACACTCCAATCCCAGGGTAAGTGCGTAACATGCATTTTTCCTCCACTCGAAAAAAAAGCGCCAGGGATGATCTTCGGCTATATAGCGGGTACAGCATTGCCACCTTCCTGTTGGCTTTATTTGCCAAAGTTGTTATATGGCCCTTCG
This sequence comes from Mantis religiosa, assembly GCA_030765055.1. Lineage (NCBI taxonomy): Eukaryota > Metazoa > Arthropoda > Insecta > Mantodea > Mantidae > Mantis > Mantis religiosa. Next base: position 197,472,700 of record CM060952.1, on the reverse strand, counting down.
ATGTTAGCTTCATATCTAGAGTGACCACTAGATAAGTCGCTGCTGTGGATCATGACAAGTCTTCTCCTGCTAGCGGGAGATTCGGCACGTCTTGAAGCTCTCGTCTGGTAAAAGTAACAGCCTGACACTTGGTAGCATTTATTTTTAGACGCCAGGTAGTAAACCAAGTGGTCAGCATGTCGGCATAAAGCTGAGAACGTTTCAACAAATTATATCTATCCTGTATTAAATTCATGGCACCTCAGAGCAAATAATTTTAATACAAAACAAGAAATAAATTTTAAATTATTAGTGACAGTTTTACGGATCACCAATAGAAGAATGACTATAAAACTTCCTTGATACCTTTTGGAGTCTCGTTTGAAATTAAAACCAATGCATTTTGTAAGCTCCATTAAAGAAATTGTATATTAGCAACGTGGTAATAAAGTTTATAAGCCTAATAGCTTTATGTAAAACACCACTTTAGAATGTAGAATGTAGCGCGTCCAGAACAGGGCACTGCGCATGATCTACCATCCGGGCGTAGATTCTCGTCCCACATCCTACACACATACTCTGGGGTCCCGTATATCGTGGACGAGGTGCTGGACTCCCATCCAAACATACTGGTGAACACCCTTGGCCGTTACGACCACAGGGTTCCTCGCCGCTGACCGACCTACCGGTTACCCAAAGATGCATTGGGTAACTAGTACCGAACAGGGCCACCACCCCCTGACTCCAACATCCTAAGCCCAGAAATGGGCTTGGTAAACTCAATACCTTAACACTGTTCCTTTCCCTCTAGCCTGTTAAGCGGACTGTGCTCAGATGCCTCCCAGGCAGGCGGAAGAGCGTAGCCAGCACTGGCGCATCCCCCCCCCCTCGGGGCGACTGCGCACACAAGGCTAGATATGTCCACTGCCGAAAACAATCGCCTGAGACAAAAGATGACTGTTTTATACTGCCCAGATAAAGACGCAACAAGCGGCTAGGTGCTGGGCAGCAAGCACTCCGTCCAGGTAAACCTAGACGGCTCGACTCTTCTGCTGGTTCTGCTAGAATGTAACAAAAACCTTTACTTAAAAATTAAAAGGCACGATTGATTTTTTTAACTTTAACTAAATATAGGAAAAAATCGTATTACGTACTCTACTGTCTTTCAAAGTCAAAGCTTGCACCTTTCCAGTGATTACTTTAGGAATATAACAAGATTTAACATCACACATCCATAGTAAATAGTAAATGGTGGAGTAGGAATTCAACACCAGAAGCCTTCATCTTTCTCCTATAACTGAGAGCCAAAGAAAAAAACAGCAGAAAGTTGTCTCGAGTAAATCAACTTGTGTTTAAGTTATGAACAATACATCAGGTCTCCATTGTTAACGTATTTACACAGACACAATTTAATATATTAATTGATTCGAAAAGTTCTCAGAAGCTCCGTTTTAACAGCTGTAAGGTACTTCATTTATGACTTTAGGGATGATATATTGGTTTGTCTCATAAATTAGTTCGATTCTTGTTACGTGTTTACGACAAAGAACGCCTGCTCTGTATGCCCGTATCACAACTACGGCAACGAAGTTGCCTAATAATCTAGGGGTAATCTGTTTACATACGCAAGGTCACCGAAAGCAAATAAGGCAATGAACTATTCAAAACAAACTTTATATTGTGCAGTATGCACCATTATTATCAATAACATATCTCCATTTCTCAGAAAGCTTATCAATGCCATTTTTCCAAAATCTTGCAGTTTTCTGGTTGACGAACTCTTCTACGGCGAGTCTGCAATCCTCCAAGGAAGTAAGGCGTTTGCCATTAAGGAAGTTTTGCAGGGATCGGAATAAATGATAGTTGGATGTGGCAATGTCTGGAGAATAAGGCGGGTGAGGTAACACATCCCAGTCGAAATCCCGACGAGTTACCATAGAAGTATGTGGTTTGGCATTGTCTTGATGAAAGACGACTCCAGCATTAGATGCTTATTCTGTTCTTTTCTCTCCTAGGGCAACCTTCAGACGATCCAACTGAGAACAGTATTTCTCTGAATTGATGGCCTCCCCAGGAGGAAGAAATTCGTAATAAATAATTCCTTTCCAGTCCCACCAAATGCACAGCATAATCTTCTCAGTATGAAGCCCTGGTTTAGGAACTAAGAGTGTTGGTTTCCCTTTCTTACGCCATGACCTTCTCTTTCGGATGTTGTTGTACACAATCCACTTTTCGTTCCCTCTAACCAGCTGTTTCAGAAAAGGGGTAGTTTCATTGAGTCTTATCAATGCGTTACAGATGGAAACGCGCTGAACTAAATTTTGTTCACTCAGTTCGCGTGGAACCCATACATCCCGAAGATTTACGTAACCAAGTTTCTTTAGGTGCCTGGCTACAGTTGCATGAGATAAGTTTAGCTCCTGACCTATCTCCCGAGTTGTTATTCTGGGGTTGTTCGTAATCATGTCCTTTATCCTTTCCTCATCCGTAACCACAGGTCGTCCAGAACGAGGTTTGTCTTTCATAGAGAAGTTCCCTGCTCGAAATCGAGTAAACAATTTTTGACATGCCCGATTCGTCACTGCATCTTCTCCGTAAACAGCACAAATTTTCCGTTGAGTTTGTGAGGCTGTTTTACCTTTACGGTAATAAAACAGCATTAAATGTCGAAAATGTTCCTTCTTGCCTTCCATATTAACATTCACAAGTTACAACTCCACACTGTTGCATCCACAAACTCGTACTGAAGTTTGGTTACCAATTCTTACATAAGTTGACCTATTTACCTTTGGCCGTGAGGTCGCTGTGGTTTGTGTTCATAGCATTCTTTTCAATTATTGTATTTGTAAACAAACCCCATATTGTTAGGCAACTTCTTTGACGTAAAAGTAATGGGGGCATGCAGTGTTCTCAGGAGTTTTAGTCGTAAACACGTAACAAGAATCAAACGAATTTATGAGACAATCCGATATGTATAACAACAAATATATAGCATTCACAATTCTGTTTGTAGAAAAGATAAACAAAATAAAATACCTCATTGATAACTTTCCTAAACACCCTGTACGTACGAAGGAGCAAACGATACCAAATTTGCCGCTTATGAGTGATACTGTTAACTATACTGCCAGTTAAAATGCTATTTTTGGTTGCAATAAAATGTTTAATGGCCGCTTCTCAATTGCACAGCGCGCTGCGCAGAATGGACCAAAGCTCAGAATCAATTGCAGTAGCTAACTCCACGATTAGGGGGGTGCGGGTGGAGGAAGTGGGTTTTATGACTCGACAGAAGCGTACATCGTAAAAAAAACAACTCTCCTAAAGGAAAGGAGGAATAAAGAGTTCCGAGAATAATGGTTCACTGGATCTTTAGGAACGGGTATTTGTTAGGCAAGCAGATTTGATAAATATTGTATAACTTGTTAGCATTGTCAATTATAGGTAATTTCGTTGCAAAATTATAAATGACTTATTTGCTTTGAACTTTTGTATTAAGCGTATCCCTTTAGGATGAAAACATTTTGGCAGCTTAATTCTTCTATGCAGCAGTTATATGGTTACAATAAACAACTTGCTTTAAAAATCATTACAAGTATGTAAATATGACATATATCTTAATTCTATAGATTTTGATTATAGATTATATTATCATTAATCACATATTATTATGAAAAATATCGGATTTAGACAGATATTATGATGAGTGTGTAGGGTTTTAGGGCCCGTCGACAACAAGGTCATTTGGGCCTAGATATTATGATTTTAGAAATTGAACTAAATGAATATTACAATTTTAACACCCTAAGAAAAATAAGGAATACAAAATATTGCTCACTCTCTTCTGGGGCAAGCCAGTCAGGTGAAAAGATGATTAGATATCGACGTTTCGGGAGTGTGCATCTCTCCCATCATCAGGATATTTATAAAATGTTATAACCATAAATGAAACACTGGGTATAACACAACTATAAACAAAGACAAAACACTATAAAAATTCACATTACTGAACAAAAGACTGTTTTCAGTAAATTAAATGCCAGGTTCAGGAGATGGCGTGAGTATAGAAAATTGTGTCAAAGAAACGTAACTACTTAACTTTATTATCAAGCTGTATTGATCTTTGCTTCTTAAATTGACGGATTTCCATTTTTAAGGCCGGTTTCCAAGAGGGGCTGAACTGAAATCCATCATCACGACTAAGCGTGCTCCTTTCAGAGGAAATCACCAAGGCCTCCTTAATACTCCGCTGCCAGTAATTGTTGCGTATTGCCAAAGTTGATTGTCTCCCAAAAGCTGGCTCTATGGTCGTTATCAAAACAACCAGAGCCAATAAAGACCGTTGATATGGATTATAGGGCCAATTAATTGTCCAATTGTAGGTGGACAACACGGTGCAGGGGCGGGTTTTGTCCGGGACCTACGGTTTCCCCTGCCATCTCATTCCACCGGTGCTCCCATTTCATCCCATGCACCATCAGTGTCGACGCCTGCGGTGCCGTATGTAGTAAAAGAGGCCGTTACACACTACACACTTCATTGGACTCGAGGGGTCTGTGTGTTCCCAACACCCACGGGGAATTGGGTACCTCCGACCAGACTACGGCTGTCCTGAGGGGCTAGAGGTTTGCCTCATAAGCCCCGGGTACTAGCCTGCAGAGCTAGTAGAAGGTGTGCTAGGTCAACAGGCGGCTCTACCGAGGTTTTCAGTAGCCTTCCCTTCGGGGTTGACGCGCATAAGTGGCGTATCCACTTGGCGTATCCGTCTTGACGTTGTGCTCAGTGGGGGTGAGGGGCTTTTGAGAAATCAGATATTGCCCTATGGAAAAGGCCCCGGAGTATCCATCGCTCCCGGGCAGCAGGCCCGGGGCCTTGGTCCTACGGGTCCAGGACTAATGGGAGTAGAACCTCTGCACTTAACCAGCTGTCTCTCCATTTCATCCCCGTAGGAGACGGGGTACGTCCCCTTCAGCTGCCGTGGTGCGGGCGCTGCGGATCACTGGCACTCGTGGTACCTCTGACGTTACTAGAGGAACCTGAGGCCGAAAACCCAACCCTTCCCTGTTGATAGTTTTTTTGGATTGGGTTAGACTTGTGGGAGCGATGGTTCCCGATAACCATGGGAATAGATCGGTAACGTCTGTTTTCGGACGGGGTTAAGGGAAGCCTTAAATTTCCCGATGCTAGCCTGCATACCTAGTAGTCGGTGTGCTAGATTACCGGGCGAAACGACTGAGGGATTCGATAGTATTCCTATACGTTGACATGTAATTTACCTACATACATGAATGTATTCGTCTGGCGGCCTCGGAAAACCCTCGGAAATAGCCGTTGTATTGTATTTATTTCATCCTTTGGAACATAATCCATATGTTATAGGATACTTCAGTTCAAGATGCAAAGATAACTCTAAGAAGTTACATAAGACTAAAAACTGTAACAGATACAGGATCCAACAAAAGTCTAAAGTAGAAAAAGCAAGTAAATATTGTCAATAGTTTGTTGGTTACAATTTCTGACATATTCAATTTTTCATCATTAATACTGTAACAGTACTTTTGGGTTATGTTTGAAGTATGAAAAGTTTATAAATTTATAAAAATTGATTATATAAATATATTTAATAATTTAAATATGTAAAAATGTATGTAATTTTGTGATTGGCCGAAATAATAATGGTATGACGTAATATGGTGACGTGCCATTGGGTCGGCCAATCACAAAATTAAGTAGAAGTAACGATAGCTACGAGAATTCAATAATCTTGAGGAGAGTGATGTGTTCTTCAGTCTTGTTTAGTGAAGATATAACAAAATAAGAATTCATCAAAATAATTTGACTTCTTTATTCCGAACCACGCCCTGAAATACATGTGTCTCATGACTTATTTATAAATCGATTGATACTTCAAAATAATCAAGAAAGTGGACGAATGAACATAATTTTGGAGCTGATGTTGGCCTGGATGCCTTGTACAAGAGGATCCAAGAAAGAAATCAGAATTAACTACGAATAGTCCAACAAATTCCTGTTATAATACTAATTGTACATAGTCAATTCTACAACATTAGAATCTAATTTACAGAAACTAATTTACATAGTCAATTACAGCATTAGAAACTAATTCTACACATGATCCCTTAATCAACTTAATGAATTTATCACTATAAAATAATTAAAGCTGCAATGTCATAATTCATTTAAGTTACATTTATTTATGAGAAAAGCCATTAACTTACATTTAAACTGCTGTTTTGAGATGCTAGCTACTGATTTAATATCAGATGGCAGTTTATTGTAAAGCTTAATTCCTAGTATATGTACATCCTTTTGAGAGACAGTTTTAATTACACTATCTCTATAGTAATTCATATTGGTTCTGGTGTTATGTTCATGTACCTGACTGTTTTAACTGTATTACACTTGTCCACAATAAACATTATAGCTGTATAAACATACAGAGAGTAGATGGTCACTATACGAAGGCCGTTCAGAAAGTAACCTCCGGTTGATTGCAAAAAATTCACGAAGTTAAATAAAAATATTTTAATATATACATCTTACAACTACATCTTTGCACTATTTTTCTACATAGTCTCCATAACGATTGAGGCACTTATCGTATCTGTTCACAAGCTTTGAAATTCCTTCTGCATAAAAATCACCCGCTTGTGCCTGGAGCCAGCCTGTGACCGTATCTTTGAGCTCTTCGACGTCATCAAACCGCTGGGACCCCAGCCATGTCTTCATATAGCCCATCGTAATTTTTTTAGTGTTTCACAGTACACGTCTTGATTAATGATCGTCCCACGTTCCATGAATTCAACCAACAACACCCCTTTTGCATTCCAAAACACCGTTGCCATCAATTTTCGGGCAGAAAAATGTTGCCGGGCTTTTATTGGTTTGGTAGGCGAATTTGAATGTGCCCACATCTTTGATTGTTCTTTTGTCTCAGGGTTCTTGTACTTAATCCAGGTTTCGGCCCCGGTCACGATTCTGTTTAACAATGGTTCACCTTCGTCCGCATAACGTGACAGAAAGTCTAATGCAGAGGCCATTCTTTGAGTTTTGTGGTGGTCGGTAAGAATTTTGGGCACCCATCGTGCACAGAACTTACGGTAGCCCAATCTTGCTGTCACTATCTCGTACAAGAGAGTCTTAGAAATCTGTGGAAAATCAGTAGACAACTCCGACATTGTGAAACGTCGGTTTTCACGAACTTTTGCATCAACTGTCTGAACGAGTTCGTCCATCACCAATGATGGTCTACCATTCCTCTCTTCATCATGAACGTTTTCTCGTCCACTTTTAAATAAACGTAACCATTCACGGACCACTCCTTCACTCATAACTCTTGGTCCGTACACGGCACAACGCTCACGATGAATAGCTGCTGCAGAATATCCTTTGGCTGTAAAAAACCTTATAACAGCACGCACTTCACATTTGGCGGGGTTTTCTATTGCAGCACACATTTCAAACGGCCACAAACACTAAACTAGCGCAGATACGACGTTCACTCGATCACGGCTTGATGGATGCCGACTGACCTGCTGAGTGCGTGAATGCACAGATGGCGTTGCTACTCCCCCAAATACCCGCACTGTGACCGATCGGAGGTTACTTTCTGAACGGCCCTCGTAATTTTATTTATAAAAGTATCCCTGCAAGATTATCTTGATTTTAGATTATACATGACCCTAATACATTATTTTTTTGGTAAATAAGCAGTTTATCCATGTGTGTTTTGGCTGATGAACCCCATATTTCTATTCCATAGATTAGATAAGGATAGATACATCCACAGTATATTAATTTTAGGATATTTGTATTGTTGTACTTGCTAAAATATCTTAAGAGATATAAAGATTTACTAATTTTTCCGCATATGTTTTCAATATGATCAGCACAAGTTAGTCGATTATCTAACACAATACCCAAAAATTTATGTGTTTTAACTTCTTACACAATGTCACTCTGTACTTTTAGATTTATATTACAATCATATTTTTTTATCAAGTTGAAGTGATTCATATTGCTCTTTTGTATATTACATTGTAGTTTGACAGATTGAAAATAGTTCAGCAATTCAAAGGTAGTGTTGTTTAGAGCGATATTCAGCCCTTCTATTGATTTATTCCAACATATTGCTGTTGTGTCATCTCCATACGTTACAACAGTAGTCTTTGGTAGGATTTTTATGTCATTAATATATACAATAAATAATAATGGACCCAATAAAGAGCCCTGTGTTACACCAAATTTAACAGTATCCAAATCTGATTTTACCTTTTTATGCATTTCTCCTTTTTATGTGCTTCCATGGTTCAGGTAGGCCAATCTGAACCGAACCCGGACCTTCCGAATGTGCACCACAGGCTAAATCGCCTGAGCCGTCCTGCTCGGTTAAAGATTAGGGAATATGACTGTGGCACAACAAATATTTTTTCTTTTTTCTTTTCAGAGAGATGCTCGCTTGCATGGATAATGGATAGCGATGAAATTTCATCAAGATTCTCTTTCATTCTTTCTGTATTTTTTCACAAAGGCACACTGAGTTGCTCAAACCCAGATTACAGTGGGTAATCTTTAGAGTGGGGATTTTGTACCACAGATTTTGGGAGCACACTGGCGGATATTTTGCAGGTTTATTTTTATTTTCATTTTATAATAAGCACGTCGTTTGTTACATTGACTGCCAGGAAACTGTTGGTTGCTTAAAAATTAAATATAATCCTCTGTGAAACCTCTTCCACTTAGCTGGAAGCCAGTAATACTTTATGAAAATATCTTTTATGCTTGTTTCGCAGAGTACACGTTCAGCGCAAGGGATTATTAATATCTCTTTTTTCAACTGTTTTATATCGAACCTAAAAGCAGCGTACAGAATTAAAATACACCAGAAACTAAGAAGATTACTGACAGTGATATAGAAGAAGCACTGCCATCTGGTATTAAATGTACATAACAAAAAATAAAAGTAAAGCCTATAATGCATTGCTGTTATCCATTAATATATGCTACAAGAGAATGTATTACAACTTAGTAATTTTGAAAGTTTCCTGTTCAATTAGCCAGGACTTTAAGCTTTTAATAATATCCATGTTTGCCTAAGCTATGTCTGAAGATATTAATGACGGATACAAAGTAAAAATCTCCAAAGAAAGCAGGAAAATGAACAGAAGATAAAAACAGGACTTCTAAGAACAGTACATAACCCCAAAACTAAAGTTGACGCTAGATTATAAATGTTCCAATAACTAAGCAGAGCGGGCTGTTATCCTGCGAGGGCTGTCCAATAAAGAGTAAACATAAGTGTTTACGGTCTAATTTTTTTAGGCTCATAATTTTTCGCACTAAAATTCAAACTTATTCTATTCTGGAAACTTCGAGCCAGAAGGAAAAGTTCAATGTCATAGCCGGGATTTGAACCACGGATCTTCTGGTTTCCTTCCAGCCGCTCTAAATTGAGCAACTATGGCCAACCTGCCGGTATGGCCTTAAATTCTCCAAATGACTCGTATTTATTGTCATACCGGCACGTTGGCCATAGTAGCTCAATAGTAGAGCGGATGGACGGAAACCAGAAGGTTCGTGGTTCAAATCCCGACTCTACGTTTTCATAACTTAGCCTACACACCGCCAGTGTGAAAGAACAACTAATTTCCATTATTCTATTCTGTTAGCTAAATGTGAAACAAACAAGCCTTAGTACTTTCATTGTTCATACTCCTGGTTCCCGCCTGTGAGAACCAGGAAAGTTCAGACATGTTCAGTATCGCCTACCGCTGCAATGGAGGTAAAACGCGAGAAACAAATGAGGCTCTGAAATTCTGCTTTCGTCTCAACAAATCTTCAGTTGAGGCCTATACAATGTTACAGGATACCTATGGAGAGTCTGTTCTTCCCTGCAGCACAGCTCTAATGTGGTTCAAAATATTTAAAGAGCGGAGACAATCGATTTCAAAGGAAGGTGGACCCGATGCTCCAGTTACTGCTCTTACGGAAGAAAACATCAACACTGCTGCTGACATTGTGAGAGAGGATCCACGAATTACCTTAATATCGCTTTCTGAAATACTGAACATTTCATTGAGTGCCACCTACAAGTTGGTGACAGAAACATTACACATGAGACGTGTTTGTGCGCGATGGGTTCCAAGACTGTTGATTCCCGAGCAAAATGACATTCGCATGCAGGTCTGCTGCAGTTAAAGTTGATGTTAGAGGAAGATTCGGAGTTTCGTTCAAACGTAATCACTGATGATGAAACTTGGTTACATCATTTTGATACTGAGAGCGAACCGCAAAGCCCAGTGTGTAAATCTCATTCACCACCAACCTCCCTAAAAGCAAAAGTGGTAGCTTCTGCTGGGAAAGTTTTGGTCATCTCATTCTTTGATATTCATGGAATGGTTTATCAGCATGTTGTACCTGCACACACATCAGTAACTGGACAGTACTACAGGGATGTCCTGAAAACATTACAAGTCCATATTAGGCGCAAAAGACCACATTTGGGTGTAGCAAGCTGGATGCTGCACCACGATAATGCATGGCCTCATATTGCCAATATTTTTGCTGAATATCTTGCAAAAAGCAACGTGTAGGGCATCTCTTACCCTACATATAGTCTGGATTTGGCCCCACGTGACTTTTTATATTCCCTAACTTAAAGATACGTCTTCGTGGGAGGCCTTATCCATCATCAGAAGCAGTGGTGAAGGCTGCGGAGGCGATTTTGAAGGATCTCTAAAATGGTTTCCAGCATGTCTTTGAAGACTGGCTAAAAACGCTGAGAAAAGTGTATCCAATTCAGGGTAGACAATATTGAGAAGGACTATGGAAATTGTGATGATGAATAAAGGTACTTTGTCAAAAAAATTGTTGATCATTCTTTATTGAACAGCCTTCGTACGTAAATGACAATGTGTAAATGCATTATCACAAACCAGGCCCATACTTGTCCGCTGGAGCGTACTCCTATCAGCGATCCTGATAGATAAATATTTAGTAAGCACTTTAATAAGCTTTTCTTTTCTAAATGTTTAGTTTAAGCTGTGTCCAGCCAAGGAGAAAAAGTGATTTTCCTTTTGCTGTAATACTTCGGAAGAAGAAAAAAAAAAAACATTTAATATTACAGTAAAATAAAATCAATTCTTGCAAACTTCACACACCTTATTTAAAAATTGGTATAATTTTATACAGAACTGAGGGGACCATTTTCCCAAATAGTCATTCGCATAGAACAATTATGTATTTGTATTACTTCACCATTATTAGCTTCCGTTATTTAAGTGTTAAAAAAGCTTAAATCTGGTGTAAACATTGGCCATTTTTAGAAGTTTGCAGTACATAAACTAGGTTGTTTTATGCGGACTATTAAGAACACCTGGAGGTTGACCACAATTGAGTTAAGAAGTTTGATCATTAGTCTACGGGACAGGCACAACGCCGCTCGATGAACGCCTGCCACGTTGGAGTAGCCACAAGACAGCGCTGTAACATAGTGGGTACGACACAGACCACAGGATAAGTTGAGGTAGTGGCGCTGACCTGTTGAGACGTCCTGGTATATTCATAGGTGAAAATTAAGCCTCTCATAATGGTGCACGTTTAAGAACTTCTGCCCCCTCCTTAATATGTAAGTTCTATTTCTTTACGGCGTTTCTAATATCATGGAAAGGCAGAGTCAGGCTGAAAAAATCAATGCCATATAGATATGAACCACGGATCTTCCGATTTTCGTCCGGCTGCACTTAACCATGAACCTACAATGGCCAACGTGCCAGCATGACATTAAACTCTCCAACTGACTCGTGCTTTTCTGTGGTTAAGGTTTGCTTAAGTTTAGCCGGACGGAAACTGGAAGATTCGTGATTCAAATCTCGGGTATAGCATTGAAAGAACAATTAATTTGCCTAATATTGGTCCGAACTATAAAGCCCGTGCCCTTAAGTACTTACACGTTGTAAGTCGCCATTAAGGTAGTTGTCTCATGTTCTTCTCAGAACTCCTAGTGGTTTACCGGGAAATACACGAATTATTTGGACGACTAAATGTCGTGCTGGCATATTGGTCATGTTAGCCCAAGGTTAAGAGCAACCGGACGGAAACCGGAAGATCCGTAAATCAAATCCGGACGATAACACTGATTTTTTCAGTCTGACTCTCCCTTACCATACTTTGGTGTACATACGGGTAATGTAAAGGAAAAAATTCCGTTGTCATTGATACAGGCGTTCGTTCATATACCTCTTTTCTGCATTGCAACAAAGGTACCCTTGGAAATTAATTGTTCTTTCACACTGGCCGTGTGTCGGCTAAATTGTGAAAACGTAGAGTCAAACTGAAAAATTCAAAGCCATAGGTGGGATTTGAACCACGGATCTTCTTGTCTCCGTCCAGCCGGTCTAACCATTGATTTACTATGGCCAACGTGCCTATACGACATTAAATTCTCCAACTGACTCGAATTTTCCCCGATAAACGACTTAGGTGTTCTCATAAACAGATGAGACAACTACCTTAATGGCGACTTATAACGAGTAAGTACTTTAAGGCCCGGGCTTTATAGTTAACCACTATCAGATACAATTAATGGAAATTAACTGTACTTTCACAGTGGCCGTGTGTAGGCTAAATTGTGAAAACGTAGAGTCAGCGTGAAAACTTCGGTTCAATTCCGGTGTTCAAATCCCGACTATGGCATTGAATTTTTCAGTCTGACTACGTTTGACTAACATGTCAAAAATATTAAATACCTTCTGCGACTATATAAAATTTAATACACGTATTCTTACTCCTACTTTGTGTTTATTTATTTTATTTATGTCCTCCAAAGCTAATTCATACCGGACAATGAATGAAATGGGTGAAATGTTGCTCAAATGAGTCCGGGGTTCATGGAGCTTAGAGTTACCGGACATTTGTCTTTCAGGATAAGGGAAAATCCCTTATCTACTCCTACTTTGTAATGTATGCATAATGCCGTATCAGTTCAGATGTAATTACTTTACTTAATTTTAATTAAATTTGGCTTAGGCTTTACAGAGTCAAGTGATACGTATGGAAAGCCAAGTTTACATCAGATCTGAAAAGTATTAGAAGATATTAAAGTTCAGAGGAATGAGGAAAGCTTAAAATAGTGCAAATTAGACCTGATTATTCACACCTTCCGTTATACTGAACGTGACATGCATATTTTCTGCTTATTTGAGCCTTACTTCTAAGCAAAGAGATGAATGTATAATTATGAAGAACAAAAGCTATATTACATGTTTTGTTGCTCTTATCTTAAAAACGAATGTTCTAAATGAGCGAAATTTGCTACTAAAAGTCTTATTGATGCATTTGTACTTTCAGTTCTATTTTAAGAATAATAACGTTTCCACAATTTAGCCTACACACGGCCAGTGTGAAAGAATAATTAATTTCCATTAATTAACCTAATAGTGGTTAACTATAAAGCCCGGGCCTTAAAGTACTTACATGTAGTAAGTCGCCATTAAGGTAGTTGTCTCATGTGTTTATGAGAACTCCTAAGTGGTTTACCGGGAAAATACGAGTCAGTTGGAGAATTTAATGTCATATCGGCACGTTGGCCATAGTAGCACAATGGTAGTGCGGCTGGACGGAAACCAGAAGATCCGTGGTTCAAATCCCGGCTATGGCATTGAATTTTTCAGTCTGACTCTACGTTTCCACAATTTAGCCTACACACGGCCAGTGTGAAAGAATAATTAATTTCCATTAATTAACCTAATAGTGGTTAACTATAAAGCCCGGGCCTTAAAGTACTTACATGTAGTAAGTCGCCATTAAGGTAGTTGTCTCATGTGTTTATGAGAACTCCTAAGTGGTTTACCGGGAAAATACGAGTCAGTTGGAGAATTTAATGTCATATCGGCACGTTGGCCATAGTAGCACAATGGTAGTGCGGCTGGACGGAAACCAGAAGATCCGTGGTTCAAATCCCGGCTATGGCATTGAATTTTTCAGTCTGACTCTACGTTTCCACAATTTAGCCTACACACGGCCAGTGTGAAAGAATAATTAATTTCCAAATATTAATTACTTTGCGATTTTATAATTCACTGAATTATGTGGATAGTATACTGTCCACCTCCCGTCTTAAAACGTTCAAGCCACTCGTCACTTCTGTCCTTTCGCACATCGTTTTAAATTTACGTAATACTGATGAAGATGTTTCGTGCTTCTAGTACTGACACATCAACTTGAATTAAATTCGTTTTCACTTTTTCCCACGTAACATCTTTCTCTTTTACATTAACTGCATCCGTCCTCTTACTTTCAACGATACACTTATACTTCCTCACCAATTCAATTAACAATTCTTTCGCCATCGATGAGAAATGTTTCCCAAGGCTTTTGTTTACCCGCCATTTTTTCAGCTTTTTGCAGACGAAAATGAAAACAAAAGCGGATCGCAGTGCGTTCAGAAAACAATGCAACTCATCCATAGCCTTCTATAACTCTAATATTTACAGTGTCTTGTCGTTGACACGTGTTTGTTAACATTTTCAGAAAACCGGTTGGTGAAATACGAAAAAATATAACAGCTTTGTTAGAGCGGTGACAATTGTTACGTTGCATTTGTTAGAAACGATTTTAACATTTGTTTTTGAAATCGAGCATAAATGTAACACACAAAACAAATAGGAAATTACAAAGATTGATAATAAAATGTGGTGCTCTTTTTTATTCCATATGATGTAAAATGTCTTCAACTTATCTTCCAGCAGTTGCCTTATTGTTGCTTTTATGTTACAGCCTTAAACTGGTAAAGCTGAGTACGCGATTTCTTTCAGAAGATATTGGAATGAAAGTTTTGTTAGAAAGACCAAAGAAGAAAAGTCTTTGTAGCGCTGCACTTAGAGCAAATCTGGCTTTGGTTAACCATATCGTGTTTCTGCTAAAAAAGCGTTCCACTACCTCACAGAGAATAGACTCGGCCAGATTACAATCCCGTTATCTCTGTCACCCACAATGTTTCATAAAAGTTAGCGAGCGGTTCGCAGATCCCTGCAGCCGAGATAAGACACGTTCTTTGCTTTGTGATTGCTGTGTGTGGTGAGACGAAAGACAAAGCGTGGTGCGGTAAATCCTCGTCGCAGCTATCTACATCTGCAGTGTTAGCGAGGTATGTCGACCTTTCTCATATTTTCTTCATACCCGCCGCACTCCTGCTCTCTATTATAATTTTCTGGACTGCCTTGTTCTCAAAATAGCTTTACTCGCCTCCTGTCATTAGCAGCAAGAAGCTTGGAGGTGTAAAAAATCAGCAAAGTGAAATAAATAATGCTAAAACCATATTCTCTTAATATGAAGCATCAACAGGCGACGCTGTCTGATATTCTTATGCTTTGTATAGTTTTTCTATAACTGAATAAGTTAATTAGTGCATTCAGCTAAAAATTTGATACAGAAAAGTTACCGAAAATACGTACATTGTGGTTCCCAGAGTATGCCTATACGTGTCCTTTACTTACAGTCATGCAGCGGAAACAACTGAATGCCACTTGGAAGTATTTTGTTTAAAATACGTAAATTTAAAACAAAGAAGCTTATAAGCTGCAATTTATATAGGGTAATAGATAAATAAGTGCGCAGATTTCCCGAGCTGGGAGATCCAAATATGACGACTAATGAAGTTTTGCAACCTTATCTATCTTGAAAAATAAAGGAAATAATTTAACAATACTGAATACATTATTTGCACAGTCTGGTAGCAGAGTAGGATTCCAGAGCTGCATTATTTTGTTTTTGTTTGCGGTCAGGCATGCTTCACACATACAACGGATTAAAATCTAAACTAGGCCAGCACTTGAAAGCGGCGTTTTTGGTTTTTTTAACCTTTTTATTTGTTTAATTTTTATTTCTTAAATAAACAATCAGGGTCACAAAGTGGAGAGATAGAGTGGGAGGCCTAGTCTTACTTTATGTATTGCGCCGAGTGATCCTTGGCGATCTCGTAGCTTTTCGCTGTTTGTCACCACGTTGCTATACTCCCTGGTCTACCCCGCTCTGCATTTCTAAGCGCTCCCTTTCCCGGGACTCGTTACCGCTTGCTGATTGGGTTTTCCTCCGTCCTTAATGTCTACTAGGTGGATTTAACTTTTATACTTGTTCCTGTTCTGGTTCCATATATGTTTGTATATTTATTGTAACAGCATCGTGAATATGGAATTTTTGATCTGACTGGAGCATGATCCAGTTAATTTGGGGAGAGGTATTTATGAAGTACTTGGGCGTCTAAGTGTAGAATTCCAGTGACATAATTGAGTAGGTTTTATATTGAATTTTTATGTCATATTTTTATATAGAATATTATCTAAAATTTGTATGTAGTATTTTATACAGAATTTTTATGCAGAGTTTAATATAAGTTTATATGACTTTATATGGAATTTCGTTTTGTTACTTCCGTTTGTATCTTTGTTTAGTGCAGTTATCACTTTTGTTTTTATGCCTGTTGTTAACTACATCCCGCCATTTCATGTTTGGATGGTTGGCCCTAACATTCGCCATAAGGTGTGCCACGTTTGATTTGCTATAGCCGAGATTCTCATTGTTATTTCATTTTTCTTGAATACTAGCTGTTGTGTTAATCCTGTAATTTATTTTTAAGTTATTCAGTCTTTATATGGGCAAACGAATATAGTGTGTTTATTTTGAGGTGACAAAATATCAACGATAATTAGTCTCATTAGTTTGTTGTTATATTTTGTAGAGTTTGTTTCTTTTGGTATTACATAGAAGTAAGGTTCCCAAGAAAGTAACAGAAAAAAATAAAAAAAAAAAACTTTGGAGTTGATTAGGCATGACACGTTTATGATGTGGATGAAGTTAAACAAATAAAGACTTATTATATCAGGGAAGTGGTTGTTTATACATTTACACCCGTTTCCCTGTGTTCCTTCCTACAGTGAGAGAACACGCTTGTTTACATTCCTACGTTATTTGTGGTTGTTTGTGGCTTACACAGTCGTAAGGGGCAGGGGTCGGGCTCAGTATTCATGTTAGGTAACATCTTGTAACATTTAGAAAGAAACTGCGTGCACACCCGCGCGAAAGTTAGCACGTGAGATCCAGCTGATCATTTTAACTTAGCCCACACGTTATGATATCTACGCGTTTTGAATCGCTCTGCTCTGAGCCACTTTCGGAATGCAAGTAAAATAGAATATGTGGCATTCAGGCAATAATGGTTGAAAGTCATTATAAACAACCTTGAGTCCATGCAATGTTGCCTTTCTTAATATGCCAGGAGAGAATTAGTGATATAGTCCTATATTCCACCCTACTTCCAACCAGCTCGTAGATGTTTTTAGTCCATTTCCAGATGAATTTCCGGTCTATTTTCGCAGGTGGTAATTCTATGTATTTCCGCGGTTCGCCAAGTGCCTGAGTGTATGAAAGCTACCTGCTACTGCCTAGTGAGAGCTGGGGTGCTTCCTTTTAAGCAGATCAATCGTATTCACGAGATCTTAACTACGAAGGCAGTTCAATAATTTTTACGGTCATAATTTTTCGCACTAAAATTCAAACTTACTATATTCTGTTAGCTTAATGTGAAGCAAACACGCCGCAGTGGTTTCATTGTTGGTACTCCTGGTTTCCGCCTGTGAGAACCATGAAAGTTCAGACATGTTCAGTAACGCCTATCGCTGCAATGGAGGTAACGCGCGAGGAACAATATGCGGATTTGAAATTCTGCTTTCGTCTCAACAAATCTTCAGTTGAGGCCTACACATTGTTACGGAGGCCTATGGAGAGTCTTTTTTTCTCTACAGCAGAGCTCGAAGGTGGTTTAAAATGTTTAAAGAGTGGAGACAATTTATTTCAAAGGAAGGTGGACCCGGTGCTCTAGTTACTACTCTTACAGAAGAAAACATCAACACTGCTGCTGTCATTGTGAGAGAGGATCGACGAATTACCTTAAGATCGCTTAAAATTTCATTGGGCGCCACCCACACGTTGGTGACAGAAACATTACGCATGAGACGTGCTTGTGCGCGATGGGTTCCAAGACAGTTGGTTCCCGAACAAAAGGACATTCGCCTGCACGTGTACGTGTAGTTAAAGTTGATGTTAGAGGAATATCCGGAGTTTCTTTCAAACATAATCACTACTGATGAGACTTGGCTACATCATTTTGATCCTGAGAGCAAACAGCAAAGCTCAGTGTGGAAATCTCCTTCATCACCAACCCCCAAAATAGCAAAAGTGGTTACTTCTGCTGGGAAAGTTATGGTCATCTCATTCTTTGATATTCATGTAATGGTTTATCAACATGTTGTACCTGCATACACATCAGTAACTGGACAATACTACAGGGATGTCCTGAAAACATTGCAAGTCCATATCAGGCGCAAAGGACCACATTTCAGTGAAGCAGGCTGGATGCTGCACCACGATAATGCGCAACCGCACATTGCCAATGTTGTTGCTGAATATCTTGTAAAAAATCAACGTGAAGTGCATCCCTCACCCTCCCTATAGTCCGGATTTAGCCCCATGTGACTTTTTTCTATTCCCTAACTTGAAGAAACGCCTTCGTGGGAGGCATTATCCATCATCAAAATCAGTGTTGAAGGCTGCGGAGGCAATTTTGAAGGATCTCTCAAAATGGTTTCCAGGTTGTCTTTGAAGACTAGCAGAAACGCTGGGACAAGAGCATCGCATTCAGGGCAGACTATTTTGAGAAGAACCATCCAGATTATGAGGATGAGTAAAGGTGCGTTGACAAAACAAAATTGTGATCATTCTTTATTGAACAGCCCTCATAAATGCTGCGCAGAAGCTATCCAGAAGTTAATCTAAGATAACAATTTTACTGTTAATTACGGAAATACCTAATTCAGGTGTATCGGTAAAATGAAATCAAAGCCAGATATTTGCTAAAGGGGAGATGTATTAATGGTCAATAACCTCACATCTTACATGCCTACTTACCTTTTACATACCTGAACTTCCATTCTATGCGCACGCCAATGTTGCGAGGTTGCCAAGCGTAAACCTTTGACTTTATTCCAATAAACACGCAGGAATCCTTTCATATCGTTTAGTAGTTAAACGAATCATTTTAGCAACATATTGTAAATACACAAATTACTCATTTTTGACCTCTATCTGGTTATCTTAATTGCAAAAGTAAATGATTAAGGTGTGATGACATATTCGCAATAAAAGCTTTGATCAATTTTATATTTATTTATGCAGCCATGCATTACAGAGCAAGTTGGTACAGGAACTTTAGTCTCACCTTAACATCACGAAGTTGCCTTTGAAGTCTGCGCACTGACACCTCTAACGCTCTGCTTTGTTTTCTTCTGGCCGCGCCGTGGCTCAGTGGTTAGACCGCTTGGCTCTCACCAAGGTGGCCCGGGTTCGATCCCAGGTGACCGCAAAGTGAGATTTGTGGTGGTCAACACGGCGCTGGAGCGGGGTTTCTCCGGGATCTCCGGTTTCCCCCACCATCTCATTCCACCGGTACTCCATCTTCATTTCATGTATAATCAGTGTCATCGCCTGCGGTGCCGTATGTAGTAAAAGCGGGCGTTAAACACTACACATTTATTTTCTTATACTTTCTTTGCTTACCCTGCTGGTGTGGACAACTTACACCCTCATGACTTACAAATGGGTGCCTGGATTTCCGACGCATCTTTGAAATATTATCTCCATTTACTTACAGCATGCTTTCCATTCCTTCCTTCCCAAGATCACGCATCTCATAGTTCTTCGTTTTCATTTGTTTATAACTTGCAACTGAGAGAGAAAGTTAAAATACTCAGAACTTCATGTGATTCGTATTTATGGATTTTAGATTAAAGAATATATTTATTGTTCAGACTCAACCAGTTACTGACATCAGTCAGTTCAAATATGGCGTCAGGGCCTCAACTGCTATCGTATTTGACATTTGACAGCCTAGGGCAGGTAACATGTCAACTAAAGTGAAGAAAAGTTGCGATCCTCTGTGTTAGAATAAACTAATTTACAAGGGGCGTCCAGAAAGTAATATCTGTTTCAATTTATCTCCGCTGCAGCGCTGCTATCGCAGTTCCGCACATGCGCGGTAGACGCTCAGCATCAAGGAGAAGGAACGTGCGCCATTGTGAGATCGCTGTCAGCTACGTACGCTTTGTTTTGCTTGTTTACAATATCGGTGTTGATTAAAAATCCCACCGCTTGTGAAATCAGATCTATGACTCGTTTTCTGAATGCCAGGATTGCGCCGCGCAATGCAGACAGAGTGCCGAGGAATGCTGTCAAAAGGTGTTGTTTCTTCACGAAAACGCACGACCACACACTGCAAATGCAACAAAAACATCCTACAGGGATTTGGCTGGGAAGTGTTTGACCATCCCCGTACAGCCCTGACCTCGCTCCTAGCGACTTCCATCTGTTTTTGCATCTCAAATCTTTCCTCGGCGGTCAACACTTCAACAATGACGATGAGCTGAAAGAAAATGTTTCCAACTGGTTGAAGACACAGGCGGCAAACTTCTATAGAGAAGGTATACAAAAACCTGTGTCTCTCTATGACAAATGCCTGCAAAATTTCGGCAGTTGTGTGGAAAAGTAGTTTAAGGGTTGTAGAATTTTGTGCAATAAATAATGTTTCTGTATCTGTACAAAATCTAATCTTATTACTAAACAGAACTTATACTTTTTGGACGTACCTCCTATACACAGCTGGTTTTAATTTCGTCATAACATTGTTCATGAAGGTGTCTCCTGGAAAAACCAAAGTATCTCTAAGAATAATATTTCTCAAATTACAAAACCGATTATACCCCGAAGTTCTAAATGAATGTGTATTCTGACTGGCAAAGTACTAGAAGCATTAATTAAATTCATTACTGAAATACATTAAAAGGGCATTTGACTATAAACTGTGTTAACATTTCCATATAATGGATTACGCATGACCTCTGCAGTGAAAAACAGAAAACTGTAAATTAGCTTCATCAATGAGAGTTCGTTTGAAACAAGCGAAACTCGAGCTGCCAAGTGCAGCTAGATTGATGTGTTGCACGTGTTGTTGTTACGGTCTTTAACTACAGAGTGCTCCATCATCGACGTTACAGTCCGCAACTGCAGCTCAATAATGGAGTGATGGCATACTTACATCTGCGCTTAATCCTTCGAATCATTTCAAACAGGTTGATGAAATCAAACCACAGCGACAGGGATATTTGCGTAAAGGTTATGACTACGTAAGAATATACTGATGTACACTCGATTACGTAAATGTGTCCCTACAGCTTGAGGTGCATTTTACCAACCTTCTCAAAGATTGTGCACATAACAGGAAGGGGTGTCTGTGGGGCGTTCTGCTTTTGTTGTTCCACCAAGGGGATGTGTGTTTGGTAGCTGAGATTTTAGGTCAAAGTGTTACTTTTAAGTTTTAAATTATATCGAATAAATAATCCTTTAGACACAGGAAATAATTTCTGCCACAGATATTTCTCAATCTGTAATTATTAAAAGCCCAGCAACATGTTAAATTAGCCATGCATTTCCATTTAACCCCATTAGATCCGCACACATATCCGTTCGTATGTGGGGTATTTGCCCTCGGTTTTGGCATTATTGTATGAAAATTATTCCTAGAATTTCAATTTTACTCCGATTTGTATGAGAATTAACATACGCAGTGTCAAACTGCTATCTAAAGTTTGAAATAGATTATATGATTGCTTCAATTGTTGGCTCAAGAAACTAATTCACACTGAAATAAATACTTCAACTCATTGTTTATTTACTTAAGTATCAGAAAAATATGAATTGTATTTCCCTAAAAATATAAATGCACAATTGTAAGGGTTGTCTTCATTTAGGCTCCAAGAGTTTTAAAATTCTTTAAATATGTTTAATGATTTAGGAATCAATAAAGACATGTTAAATTGAAAAAAGGAAATTGTTAAAATTCAGTAGGTCATGAAATGACGCAAGATGTATTTGATATGATGTGAATGTTTTATCATTGGTAGTTGTGACGTGGACGAGTGAAAATTAAGTTAGATAGAGATGGCAACGAGAGAAAGAAACATAATTTATTTTGGTAAAACAGCTGGGCAAAAAGCGTCTTTCGATTGCATAACGTCGAAGAGATCAGACCTGTTTTGGATTGTAGAATGTCGAAGTGAACGGACTAAAATATTAAAAATAGTTGAAACTGATTTTCAGAAAACTGTATCGAAAAAATATCATTCTTCTGTAAAGTTTTGTAGAAAATATGACATAAAGTATCGCAATTAAATTACTTGTTTGAATATTTATAAATTAAACAAAATTTATTTATTTAGGGGTTTATTTAATAAAATGATTCTTTCGCTCGCGACCACGCCTGAGAAAAGTGTTCTCCTGTAAGGACTGAAGCAGCGCAGGAGATTTTATATATAATCACTCAACCAAGGACTCAGATCGAGAACAAGTTGCAACTTGCGGCTTCATCGTCACCATCCAGGAAGGCAGCAGACATACCACGACACTCGCAGCAATGTGGGACATCTTTACACGTACGTAAAGGGAATTCCGGCTACAAAGTGGCTTTCCAACCTGAGGCTTCGAGATAGTCAAACGTGGCATATTATCACCATAATTCCTGCAGTTTCAAAAATATGTTCTTTATCTTTAAATAAAAAATATAAATAATAAACGACTTTAGCTACTGATACTAGTTTTTACAGCCATCTCTTTGCTTACTCGAATTATCTATGTTAACTTCTAATAAAATATTTTGAAGTGCTAAGAAAAGTTTGGATAAAGGAAAGGTTGCGTCTTACGTTACCCCACATTAAATGATGATATTTTGTTATTTTATTTTGTATATCTGCGACATTCAAAGGAACTTTCACATCCTATATAATTAAAATAATAAATTTGTTCTAAAATACTATGTAGAATTAGTATCACTCTTACCGGGTATTTTTCTTGTAATGCTATCACTTTCGATTTATGTACAGAAGTATTAAAACCATACTCTTTGCCTATCAGTTATAACTCATAAGTAATTAATGCTACCTGAAGATTGTCTTCAGAGTTTTGAGCAATAACTAAACCTTATGTATAGTCTAGCACCTGCAAATTAACTTTCTTTATCTTTGTTCTACTGTTTTCATCTCTTTGGTGTCAGCGTAAATATTTAAAATTGTGGGTGATAATAAAGACTTGTCTTACGCCTTGGTTAGTTAGATACTGAGATACCGTGGCAACATATCGCTACAACATAGAATTCCACAAATGACCAACATGTATTCCGGTAATACAAAAGAGAACAATTATTCATTTCAATATTGCGACTCTATGGGTCCGTAAAATTAAGTCAAGTTTGCATAAATTCAAAATGATCTTTAATTCCGTAGAAAGACACTGTTGTACAACCCTGAGAAGCAGAATGCGGTAACAATAACCAACACAGTCTCTCGTGGCTTCACTACAGTACGCGCTAGATAAGAAGAGCGCTGTATTTACAGGATAGTTCGGGCAGAGGGGAAGATGCGAGAGCTAACGCTCTTTTGTTTCTGCAGTGTGGTCAACCATGAAAAACACAGTTCAGCAAAATAGCGTGCAAGATAAGCGAAGATATGCACCGCAACTGTGGACAAACATTAAATTGAACTCGATCCGGTAAGCTATGTGTTTATATATGTACTATTTATGAAACACATAAAAATAGGAAACAAATCTTATGAGAGCTATAAATACTCACGCATTCGCTTTGTAACATTAACTGGTTGTTATCCTTTCCTATATCGCAACTTTAGCTATTATTTTGTGGCCATCACTATGCACGACTCTACGTGCATGTTTCCGAGTCGGAGTTCGTTGCTGGGAAGGTACATATGATGATGAGTTTGGTGTGCCCTCAGCCATAATTACAAACCGGTTAGGCTATAGTAATTAACCTCAAACTTTCACAAAACGAATGCACACAGAAAACAAAAAGCGCGTAAAAGTTTAGCATATTAGTCACTATATGTCAGTGTACTAGTGTAGTGTACTAGTATGGCGCATTTCATGTTTTCAAGTTGTCATCTGTGTTTACGGAGTTAGCCGATCGCTCAAGATATCTCATGCTTACTGAACACGTAAACAAACAAAAGAAATCACCTTCAAATCACTACACGTTATTAGTTCTCGACCCGACTTGACTCGGTACAGTTCAAATAATTTTTTTTTTTTTTTTCAATTTCCGTCCTCCAACGTTAAGTCATATCGGGCGACGAATGGAATGGGTGAAATGATGAGCAAATGAGCAAGGGGCCATAGAGCTTAGAGTTACCAGACATTCGTTATTTAGGATAAGGTAAACCCCGGAAAAACCTTATCCTGGTAACTCACCCTAACAGAGATATAAACTCGAGACTTCTTGAACGTGAGTCAGAGACGCTACCATCTACAGTTCAAAAGTTCACACACAATAAACAGTTCACTAGCTCACAGCTGAAACTCCCTGTAGCTCCCTGCCGAACTGGCTGTCGAGAACTCCCAATGCCGCATATATTTCCAAGCCGCTGTTTCTCGAAAGCTGCCGAAGCTTCACGGTCTTTCGTGGCGCAGCGAGACAAGGGGAGAACTGTCCAGATATTTCTCTGTCTCGTTCTCTCTCTGTTGCCTCATCGGTCCACGGGCGTGGCTTGGGCCCTGTCTCTTTCACTCCCCGTAGGGGAAGGGATCCGTCCCTTTCAGCTGCCAAAGTGCGGGCGCTGCGGACCCTTAGCACTCGTGGTACCTCTGACGTTACTAGAGGAAACTCGGGTCGAACAGCCGAGCCCCTCCCGAATGGGAGTTGTTCGGAATGGGTTGGTCTCGAGGTGGCAGTGGTTCCCGTTAGCCCACGGGTAAATAGGTACTTCCGGCCAGGCCGCCAGGGCCGTCCGGAAGGGGTAGAGGGTTGCCTTAATAGTCCCGGGTGCTAGCCTGCAGAGCTAGAAGTGGGTGTGCTAGATCACCTGCGGCCCCACCGAGGTTATCGGTAGTCTTCCCTGCGGGGTTGACGCGCGTAAGTGGCGTATCCACTTCCATCCCGTCTTGACGATGTGCTCAGCGGGGGGGCTTTTTAAGAAATCAGATATTGCCCTATGGAAAGAGCCCCGGAGTATCCATCGCTCCCGGGTAGAAGGAGGCCCGGGTCCTTGGTCCTATGGGTCCAGGACTTATGGGAGTAGAACCTCTGCGCTTAACTGTCCCAGAACACTCCCCGTAGGGGGAGGGATGCGTCCCTTTCAGCTGCCAAGTTGCGGGCGCTACGGACCCCTAGCACTCGTGGTACCTCTGACGTTACTAGAGGAAACTCGGGTCGAACAGCCGAGCCCCTCCTTCAGGAGTTGTTCGGATTGGGATGGACTCCAGGGGGCAGTGGTTCCCGATACCCGTGGGAATCGGGTACGTCTTCGGACGGGGTTGAGGGAAGCCATTAATTCTCCCGGGTACTAGCCTGCAAAGTTAGTAGAAGGTGTGCTAGATCACCAGGCGGCCCCACCGAGGTTTTTCGGTAGTCTTCACCTTGAGTGCTGACGGGCGTAATTGGCGTATCCACTTCCATCCCGTCTTGAGTCCATAGGACCAGATGGGGGGGGGCTTGTTAGTCTCTAGGTCTTGTCCCATGGAAAGCCCCATGGAGGACGCCGAGCGCCCTTTGGGACAGCTCGGGTACTCCCTGGTCGAAGGAGGCCCGGGTAGAGTCCCTACGGTTTCAGGACTAATGGGAGTAGAACCTCTGGGCTAAAATGTCTCTTTCACTCCCCGGTTTACTCTCTCGGCGCTCGTCTACAGTGCCTCGCGACAGTATGGCGTATCTCATTGGATATTTACAATATCGTAAGCGCTTTTAGCCCCTAGGTGCATAGCACCATTAGGCTAGTAATAATTAATTAGCTCTTCACACAAGCTGAGGCACAAAAAGAACTACCTCAGCATTCCGCTACTGAGAAGGACTCAATGAAAAATACTACTTGTAAGAGTGGCCAGCTAAGTTGGAAATCGAACTTAGAACGAATTTGCTCGTATTCAGAAGCTCATATTAAATGATTTGTTGCAAAGGATAAGTGAAGATGTACATTTGAAACTTTCTAGTGTTTTTGTTTTATATAATTCTTGCAAATACTTGTAATGCTGTAAAATAGCCATGTAAGTAACTTTCCATATGAGGTTTTCTTTTTGTTATTTACGTCCTCCAACGTAAAGTCATATCGGACTATGAATGACATGGGAGAAATGATGCTTAAATGAGCCCGGGGTCCATGGAGCTTAGAGTTACCTGACATTCCTTTATCAGGAAAAGGGAAAACCCCGGAAGAAACCTTATCCAGGTAACTCACCCTGACCGAGATTCGAACTGGGGACCTCATGAACTTGAGACAGACGCGCTACCATCTACGCTTCCGAGGCGGGTTTCCATCTGAGTGGATGAGTCAGTGATGCAGATATTGCTAACCTTCATATTTGTTTACTGTGATTGAGTCGGTTGACTTTAGCTTCATGTCAATGTAGTTTTGTGCTCATTAGCTTCCTCCCTTCCTCATTTTCATCATCTTAAGGCAGAGAAGCCTCATTGTGCCACTTACCGACTCAGCTTTACAGAAAATGGCGCACTTAAAGAGAACAATGTAAATAGAGTAAACAACAGATGTACTACCACGAGGAAGAGTAAAATAGCTATCAAACCTAGTGTATGTGCTTAAAGAGGCTTGAACTTTGTGCCTTCTTGTTAACCAACGAGCACGTGTTCGATTTCCGATAGGGACAAATTGGTCTGAGCTGTTCGCTCACTTCAGTTTAAAGTGAGCCTTGTTTGTTCAGCTTTTGTCTATCAACGTGAAATGCTAATATTTCTTTCTGAAATAACCTGGTAAAGATAATAATACTATGCGGGGGCTGTTCAATAAAGAATGATCATAATTCTTTTACGGTCATGCATTTTCGCACTAAAATTCAATCGTATTACATTCTGTTAGCTTAATGTGAAACAAACACGCCGTAGTAGCTTCATTGTTGGTACTTCTGGTTCCCGCCTGTGAGAACCACACCAGTTCAGACATGTTCAGTATCGCCTACCGCTGTAATTGAGGTAACAAGCGAGGAACAATATGCGGCTTTGTATTTCTGCTTTCGTCTCAACAGATCTTCAGTTGAGACACATACAACGTTATAGGAGGCCTATGGAGAGTCTGTTCTTCCCTACAGCACAGCTCGAAGGTGGCTTAAAATGTTTAAAGGGGGGAGACAATCAATTACAAAGGAAGTTGGACCCGTTGCTCCAGGTACTGCTCTTACGGAAGAAAACATCAACCTTGCTGCCGCCACTGTGAGAGAGGATCGACGGATTACCTTAAGATCACTTTCTGAAATACTAAATATTTCATTGCGTGCCATCCACATGTTGGTGACAGAAACCTTACACGTGAGGCGTGTTTGTGCGCGATGGGTTCCAAGACTGTTGATTCCCGAAATAAAGGACTTTCGTATACAGATCTGTATGCAGTTAAAGATGATGTTAGAGGAAGATCCGGAGCTTCTTTCAAACGTAATCACTGCTAATGAAACTTAGCTACATCTTATTGATCCTGAGAGCTAACAGCAAAGCTCAGTGTGGAAATCTCCTTCATCACCAACCCCCCCAAAAGCAAAAGTGGTTGCTTCTGCAGGGAAAGTTATGGTCATCTCATTTTTTTATATTCATGGAATGGTTTATCAGCATGTTGTACCTGCACACACATCAGTACCTGGACAATGCTACAGGGATATACTGAAAACATTGCAAGTCCATAACGGGCGCAAAATACTAAAGTTCCGTGAAGGAGGCCGGATAATGCACCGCGATAAAGCGCGGCCGCATATTGCCGATGCTGTTACTGAATATCTTGCAAAATCAACGTGAAGTGCATTCCTCACCCTCACTATAGTCCGGATTTAGCCCCATGTTATCTTTCTGTGTTCCCAAACTTGAAGAAACGCCTTCGTGAGAGGCATTATCCATCATCAGAAGCAGTGCTGAAGGCTGCGGAGGCGATTTTGAAGGATCTCTCAAAAATGGTTCCTTTGAAGACTGGCAGAAACGTTGGGACAAGTGCATCGCATTCAGGGGAGACTATTTTGAGAAGGACCATCAAAATTATGAGGATGAGTAAAAGTAAGCTGTCCAAAAGAATTGTGATAATTCTTTATTGAACAGCCCTCTTAAAATGTCCAAATTTGAGCCATAATTAAGGTATGTGGACTTATAAGCACTCACAGCTTTAATAAAACACTGAAAGCGAAGCACGATGGTAACTTCTGCTATTAGAGAGCTTAAAAATGTATCCTAAGCTTGGAAATCATCAACAATTGCTTATAATTATTAACCTTTGCAAGGCTTAACTAACCCTAGGGTCCATAGGCTGAGTTACCCGACGTTCTCTTTCATGATAAGGGAAAACCCGGAGAAAACCTTATCCAGACAGAGATTCGAACTCGGGAGCTCTTGGATATGAAGCAGACACACTACCACCACCCTACAGAGGCGGGGAAATCTCGTTATTTGAAAGAAAATAACTCCCCGAGGTGTAATGTGTAAAGTGAAAATATCAGTATGAAACTGTACGTCATTAAGAGGAACCTCGGGCTGGATATTCAAGCCCCTTCTGAATTGGAGCTGTTCGGATTGGGTTCAACTCAAGGAGGCAGTGTGTTCCCGACATCTGCGGGAGATCGTGTACCTCCGGCCAGGCTTCGGCAGCCCGGAGGGGGAAGAGTGTTGCTTAAAAAGTCCCCGGTACTAGCCTGCAGAGCTAGTAGGTGTGCTAGATCACCAGGCGGCCCCACCGAAGTTTCCGGTAGTCTTCCCTGCGAGGTTGACGCGTGTAAGTGGCGTATCCACTTCCATTCCGTCTTGACGTTATTGTCGATAAGGGGGGGGGGGTGTATTTTAGACTCCAGATATTGCCCTATGGAAAGAACCCTGGATTTTCCATCCACTCGGGTTGTTAGAGGCCAGACTCTTCGGCCGCTGGGGTAGACCTCGCGGTGAAATGTTCCAGTAACAGCGAATGTGCAGACAAAAAAGAAGAAAAATAATGTGATAAATGTGAAAATGGAAAGAGCAGAGTAGTAATCACACTCTTAATAGCCCGCCTCGGTAGCGTGTTGGTAGCGTGTCTGCCTCACGTTCAAGAGGTCTCGAGTTCGAGGCTCGGTCATGGTGAGTTACCTGGATAAGGTTTTTCGGGAGTTTTCCCTTAAAACGAAGACGAATGTCGGGTAACCCTATGCCCTATGGACTCTGGGCTCATTTGAGCATCATTTCACACATTCCATTCATCGTCCGCTACGACTTAACGTTGGAGGACGTACATTGAAGAACATCGGAATTCCCGATAGGACCAGCTGGCAGGTAGGGAACAGACGGGAAGCATTCACTCACGCCTTGCCATTTATCTTGTAGCGCTAACGAGGGGATCGTTGGAAAAACATCACTAGCCATCCCTTTCCCTTCCCTGACGTCTGGAACCTTCGGGATGATTCACTGAACCACGAGACTTCCAGACACGGCGATCTTCCTATAAAAAGGGGCTGCAGTTGGCGAATGAGTTCAGTTCTTGGCTAGCAGCGTGAGGAGCGCCGTGCTAGTGAATGGACTGGAAGTCTGTGTTCGGTGGAAATAAAGAACATTTTGAGTTTGTGCAATTGGACTTTTAATTTCACGAATCCACAAAGCCACAATACTGTAACTATAAGGGCTACATTGTTAGATTTTTATTATAATTTTATTACTACTGCTAAACAAACTTGATTCCACCTTGAGGCAGCTAACCGGGAACCTTTGCAAAAATTTAAAATCCTGTCGGTAACATATGAATGGGGAAAACATGTACAAGCTAGGGCCATTGTATACAAGTTAAAAATTATACATTTATTGCTAAATTTAGATATTCCACCATATTCTGTGTACAACCAAAAGGCAGTTAAGTGGTATAGTTTAACAGATAAAATTCAACACATTATTCACCTTGTTATTCATGAATAGTTACTTAACCTCGGAGACTGTCGCCTTACTCGTCACTGATATACCGACGCTACCGTCCACGAGGAACTCACTTGTACCGCATGGAGAATGTGACGTGATACATAAATTGTTGCAGATTTTTCTAGAACTGGTTTACAAAGTTCTGCGCACGAACCATTTCCGCTACAACGCTAACACTTAAGAAAATTTTATAACGAAATCAAAGAATTTAGAATAAATAAAGTTCTATATCTGATAATATTACTGCCCGTTATAAGCATATTGTCGTCTTGACAATGTTTAGTTAATAGGAAAAGTGAACGTAGGTTTTATGCAGGTGAAAATAAGCAGTTTTGGCGTTTCCATCCTGTCATGTCCTGCTCTGTGAAAAGTTTTGTGTTATATATTTAAATATATGTGTAAAAGGTTTTCTATATCACCAATCAGAACAGTGGAATCAAAGGGATAGGTTCAATTCCTCAGCTTAGATTTGAACAACCGATCTTCGGCTTACTCTGCCAATATGCCAATTTGACATTGAGTTCCCAAAGAGACTGATATTTTGTCAGTAACAATTAATGATGATTATAGAAGTACTAGTAACAGTAATACACTTATCTTGTCCAGCATAGAATAAATTATTGAAAAAAGGAAAGAAGGAAAAATTTCTTGTCCTATCTTATCAAATAGAGCTAAATTATTTAGATGGCCTATAAAGGTTAAAGTATAGGCTGTAAGTGTGATAATGTAAAACTGGATAGCAGATACACTTTTAATCAGGAGCGGCTTCTGAGGTGGTGCCGCTGTGCCATGGCACCATCTGTATGAAAACGAAAGAACGAGAAGTGTATAGGAATTCCGCAAAAACGGTTGTTTCTGTGCATCTGCTACCTCCTGTGAATAGGCGCCTTACATGCAAGAGCTCTGTCCTTGGCGCCGATTCCAGAACGGCACAGTCTACGCTCATAAGCGCCTGTGTTAAGGGCTAGGATGTCTGCTTATACACGGCTTCTTATGGGAGCAGGTGGTGCCGAGATTTCTCTGGCACATAACTTACGCTTTATCCGCTAGAGTGCAGTAAAGCACGGGGCTTAAGATACCTGTCTCTCTCGCAAAATCGTACACGAACGCTTCTTATCACATTCTCCATGAATTGTATTATCAAACTTTTACTGTACTCGTACACCTGTGCGTAATAAGAGTACGGATGTAATAAATATCTATTTCCGTTTCCTTGTACGTTCTCTTTGCTACAGTATATTGTAAACAGGATGGATTATTGATAAGATTACCTAAATTGCTCGAAATTGGTACACATATTTATGTTTTAACAACCTTTATTTATTTTGTATTTATTTGTTGATTCATTCTTTTATTATTTATTTATTCATCATTAATAATTTATTTATTCATTTGTTTATATATTTATGTATTTATTTAGTCATTCATTCATTAATTTATTAATTTATTTATGGCACCGCCAATACAATGCCTCACCGGCCACCCCTGCTTTTAATTTTATCTATTATCGTGGATTCACAACTTTTCGTCCACATAGCTTATACATGTAAACATTGGAATGAGTGGGGTAACAGCATTAACAAAGGAAGGTAGATTAGATTTTTTGACGAATATATTTCCACAGTAAGTGCAAATGGGAATTTAATGCCTAAGTGTACTAGATGAAAGTTCGTTTGTTTCATTGTAATGAAAGCACGTTTGGCAGAGATGAACTGAGGAAAACAATAGAAAGTATGTCATTATTGTAAAATATACGACACCGAACGATCATATAGAAGTAGTTGCTCGACTTCTATGTGATACACATAGATATCTTTTACCGCCAATAAAGCCGAATAAAAATGTTCCAGACACAGGAACAACGACGCGTGCCTCACGCTGTCGGAGTTCGCTGATATGTCACACGCCATGCCGCGTGGTGTAACTGTTTGTAAACATACCGACATACTCCTCAGTAGCTTGTTACTATTAAGAATTTCTTTGACTTTTTAAATCCCAATATAGAAGCTATTACTTAATTATAGCTTATGAGTCTTTAACGTGTTCCAAAATTCCATTATAGCAGTTCATAATGGCAAATAAGTTGGTTAACATATGCAACGTTTACCATTTAGAGCGAAGGTAATGTTAATGAGGTTGAGGATGGAAGAATTAAACGATAAACAGAAGAGAAAACATCAAAGAATTGTATATAAATTAACCAAAACTAAATGCCTTATGCAATGAGACGAGAATTTTATTTTCACGTGTTTGATAATACTAAATAAAGCACGTGTAATTGAAAATGAAGCTAAAATATGACCTGAAGATTTCCTGGCGACGAATACGTTATCATCAGGACATTTATTAAATGTTAATAACCTCAAATGAACTATGGATATAACACAACTATAAACAAAGACAAAACACTATCAAAATTCGCATTTTCTGAACAAAAGACTGTTTCCAGTAAATTAAATGCCAGATCAGGAGATGGCATTATATAGACAATTGTGTCAAAGAAACGTAACTGCTTAACTTGATTATCAAGCTGTATTGATCTTTGTTTCTTAATTCAACGGATTTCCATTTTAAGGCCGGTTTCCAAGAGGAGCTGAACTGAAATCTAGCATCACGATTAAAGGAAAAGGAAGCTGTTGTCTTTTACAGTAAGTGGCTGAAAGAATTGTGCAATTAAGATCATAACAAAATGTTTTGAGGATAAACAAATTAATATAATCATTGATGCAATTGTTTTTACAATTCCTGTTTTAATGGAACTAAACTAATCTTGCGTTCGTTGACCTCCCTTTGGCTCTTCCATCTATAAAACCATATCCGTCATTTCTGTGTTCGTATTGCTCCGTATTGCTTGGATTTGCTATCTAAGTACGCGCAAAATTCTCCCTGTTAGGACGGAATGTGTAGTTTTACACTAAAGAACAACCTTGCAACTGTTCGAGTTATTAGTCGACTTTTGCACAAGTATAAACAAAGAAAAAACACTGCCAAAATTCGCATTACTGAACAAAAGACTGTTTTCATAAATTAAATGCCAGGTCAGGAGATGGCGCGAGTACAGAAAATTGTGTCAAAGAAACGTAACTACTTAACTTGATTATCAAGCTGTATTGTTCTTTGTTTCTTAATTCCACGAATTTCCATTTTAAGGCGATTTCCAAGAGAAGCTGAACTGAAATCCAGCATCACGATTAAAGGAAAAGGAAGCTATTGATTTTTTTCAGCAACTGGCTGAACGTATTGTACAATTAAAATCATAACAAACTGCTCTGAAGTTAAACAAATATTCATTATCATTGATGTAACTATTTTATAATTTCATATTTTTAACGAAACTAAATTAATCGTGCGTTCGTTGAACTCCATTCAGCTCTTCCATCCATCAAAACCACATCCGTCATTTCGGCGTTCGTATAGCGCTCCATATTGCTTGGATTTGCTATCTAAGTACGGGCAAAATCCTCTCTGTTAGGACGAAATATGTAGTTTTACACTGAAGAGTAACCTTCAACTATCCCAGCTATTAGTCGACATTTTCACAAATAACTGCCCTTTGACCCATTACCTGAAAGCTAGGCTAGGGTCACTGATAAGAGCAAGGAAAAATACTTTTACTTTTGTGGTCGGTGCGTCCAAACAACAGCTTTTGAGGTTCAATTCAGTTCAGTTCAATTCAATTTATTTTGTCCCTTTGAACATAAACTGATATCAGACACGGTATAGTATAAACATTACATTAATGGCTAATGTCATTATTTACAATCACTTAAAAGGAATAGCATTTAAAAACTCATTTACAGAATAAAATGAATGTTGCAGTAAAAGAGTTTTACTCCCTTTTTAAAATGCATAAGGCTCTTCATTTGTTTAATATTTTCTGGTAGTCTGTTGTATAATCTTATACCTTTATTGATACCACTAGACCTGAAGATTTCCGTTCTACAACTTTGAATCTGGAAGTCATCTTTCCGACGTGTAATGTATTTGTGAATATCGGCGTTTTTGTAATGTTGTATTTGTAGTTTATTCTGTTTTACATGTATCACTAATTCCAAAATATACATAAATGCTAGAGGTAATATTTGATGTTTTTTTAATAATGGCCTGCAAGATGTAATCCACCCCACTTAGTATCCTTGTCGCTCTTTTTTTAAGTTTAAAGACTCTATCTGCCCTTTCCCCCCAGAACACTATCCCATATTGTAACTGACTGTGAAACTGACCATAATATATATTTCTCAATGCTACACACTAGTGGTTCCTGCGCTGCCAGATCACAAAATACCTAACAGAACTTCGAAGCTGCGACACCGAAATTCGGACTAGTTATAAACTACGCAAGACTATAATCTTTCGGTGTCGTTTTGAAACAACCTGTATAAATTGCGACTCGTATAATGTTTTATACTATAATATTTACAAAAGTTGAAGGCATATGGAGGTGGGCCGTACTGCAGACTCCAGCCAATACTAAGCTTGCGCCTCCTACCAGCGCTGCCGAATATGGTACATGTATCTCATGCACCTGAACTGAGAACACTATCTCATTAATTACGCTCGGATAAATATTTAAAAATGACAGATTCGGATATCATAATAAAGAATGTTATTTTGTGATTATGAACGTATAAAAATCCTGTCTCTACAATACTTAGAACGTGAGTGATGCACATTTTACCTTTCACATGGTAATGGTTACCCAACATCCATGCATTGAATACAGATAGACCTGTAACACAACACAACACTTCCTCACAACAACTTATCTCAAGCATAAATTAACAGTGTACCTAATGCGAGCAGTTTGAAACAAACTGAGTTGGGATTTGGGGTTTCTTTGTGGAGGGAATTCGGTACGTAGGCCACCATGCTGACCCCATTGTTCCTATGCACCCAAGGGGGTCACCTACGGAGGAAATATGAGGCGAATTAGACAGAGGGTGGCTTACCCAAGGAGCCACGACAGTACAGAGGGCAGGGTCCCTACAGAGACACTTCCCCCGATAGTCCAGGACAACGAACTCGCTCCCCTACAGCGGGACGGGAACGAGCCTAGCAGCCGAGCGCTAATGGTCCCTCGCAGGCGGTCCGAGCCCCAAAGGTCCCTACAGTTTACTTGGATAGAGACTTCCCCCGACAGGCCAGGACAACGAACTCGCTCCCCTACAGCGGTACGGTAACGAGCCTAGCAGCCGAGAGCTAATGGTCCCACGCAGGCGGTCCGAGCCCCAAAGGTCCCTACAGTTTACTTGGATAGAGACTTCCGTCGACAGGCCAGGACAACGAACTCGCTCCCCTACAGCGGGACGGGAACGAGCCTAGCAGCCGAGCGCTAATGGTACCAGGCAGGCGATCCGAGCCCCAAAGGTCCCTACAGTTTACTTGGATAGAGACTTCCGTCGACAGGCCAGGACAACGAACTCGCTCCCCTACAGCGGGACGGGAACGAGCCTAGCAGCCAAGCCCTAATGGTACCAGGCAGGCGATCCGAGCCCCAAAGGTCCCTACAGTTTATTTGGATAGAGACTTCCCGCGACAGGCCAGGAGAGCGAACTCACTCCCCTACAGCGGGACGGGAACGAGCCTAGCAGCCGAGCCCTAATGGTACCAGGCAGGCGATCCGAGCCCCAAAGGTCCCTACAGTTTACTTGGATAGAGACTTCCCCTGAAAGGCCAGGACAACGAACTCGCTCCCCTACAGCAGGACGGTAACGAGCCCAGCAGCCGAGCCCTAATGGTACCAGGCAGGCGATCCGAGCCCCAAAGGTCCCTACAGTTTACTTGGATAGAGACTTCCCCTGAAAGGCCAGGACAACGAACTCGCTCCCCTACAGCGGGACGGCAACGAGCCCAGCAGCCGATCCCTAATGGTACCAGGCGGGCTATCCGAGCCTCAAAGGTCCCTACAGTTTATTTGGATAGAGACTTCCCCCGAAAGGCCAGGACAACGAACTCGCTCCCTTATAGTGGGACGGCAACGAGCCTAGCAGCCAAGCCCTGATGGTCCCAAGCAGCCGATCCGAGCCTCAAAGGTCACTACAGTTTACTTGGATAGAGACTTCCCCCGACAGGCCAAGACAACGAACTCGCTCCCCTATAGTGGGACGGCAACGAGCCTAGCAGCCGAGAGCTAATGGTCCCAAGCAGCCGATCCGAGCCTCAAAGGTCACTACAGTTTACTTGGATAGAGACTTCCCCCGACAGGCCAAGACAACGAACTCGCTCCCCTATAGTGGGACGGGAAAGAGCCTAGCAGCCGAGCGCTAAAGGTCCCTCGCAGGCGGTCCGAGCCCCAAAGGTCCCTCGCTGGCGGTCACGAAATTGTCCCAGCAGAGGAGCGGAGATCGGCAACTGGCCTACCGGAAGAGGAAGTAGTTTTCCTCAGAGCATATCATCCTGCCATGCACCGCCGAAACTCCCGCCGACACTTCTACCCTGAAAGAGACCACCAGATAGATGATATGAAATGATAATGGAGATTAATGGAGGTCCAAGAAATTCGGGGGATATGATTAACCTACCCAGAATTAGCCTAGTGACCAGGGAAAACCCCGAAAAATTTCATGGGTCAGGTAGGTCAGCCTCGGGATTTGAACCCGCACCTTCCTAATGTGGGCCACAGACGACACTGCCTGAGCCATCCCGCTCGGTCAACAGACTGAGCTGATATTCAATTCATTTTCAGAGTAGTGGTATGTTATTTTGTTGCAGTGAATGATATTGTTATGTCGTGAGTGGAATTTGAGCTGAGACATTGCTAATATTATTTTAAATTATTATTGTTAGTATACATTATATATTTTCTCCAGTGTCTGTAATCCGAATGCGTGAACATGTCCCTCGAAGCTGGGACAAGAGGTTTTTCTATGAACAAACGTGAAGTGATTCAATTTTAGGACATAGAAATTATATGCAATATGAACATATTTTTACAAAAGCTCTCCAATGCAGAATATAGGACAATTGTAGATTAAAAACAGCAAATAACTAGAAGGTTGTGGTGTAGCTAGTGTACACACAATGTCACGAATTTTTAGTGAAGCAACTTCATCCTTAGGAAAAGGGAACGTGTGTGTATTTCAATCTCCGGGAAATACCCACGAAGTTGGAAGGTAGGTTACTGGATTGGATACCGTGCTTGCTGTTCCACTTCTGTGACGTGTATCAAGGTAATATTTGAATATTTTAGGAATATTTAACGTGCTTTTTAACTACGGGAAAATAGGTAGAACCTTTGCTGGTTCGCTCTTGCTCGTGCTGGCTGACTGTATACAGCCAGAAGGTTTTTGCTGCGTACCCACCCGTTAAGGGTTTTACCGCAGGTAAGATTCAGTTTTGAAGCTTGTAGGATGAAGGTGGTGTAGGTTTTGAGGTTGGGATTAATTTAGAGGTTACAGAAAGTACCTTCGGGTTGAAGGTGAGGATGCAATGCTTTGCACCCAAATTGTTATTTTTGTTTAATTTTCAGCTTCAGCTTCAGCTTCAGCTGCTGATAGGATTAGCTCCTGGGTTATCTGGTGTGTCCGCATGCCATATGGGGGACCCGGTGGTGTAGTCTAGGTCGGCGTCTAGTGGGGTCATAATCTCCCAATGATCTAACAACGACGCTTCTGTGTGATGGTAAACTTGCGTATAGTTTTGAAACCCGGCGCCTAATTTCATCCTCCACGTATGGAAGACCCGATGCTTTGTGGAGCAACCTGGTAGGGAAATAACGTCCCACAGAAAAGATAGACCATAGTCCTCTATTCTGTGCACGTTGAATCCATGCTAAACAGCTGTCTGCGGCCATGCCCCAGATCTCGCAGGCATATAGCATCACCGGGATTACCAGCGCTCGGAAGAGGTATAACTTCATGCCAACTGGCATCGAGGTCGACGCCAGCATTGGGTACAGGGAAGTGATTGCTCCCTGTACCTTCGCCGAAAGATCGCTGATGTGTCGGTGAAAAGTTAGACCCCTGTCCAAGTTAACTACTAGGTACTGGACAGAGTTAGACCACTCTATCATTCGACCTTGGTAGCTGAAATTGGGGCAGTCTGCGGGGGTGTGGCGCTTTGTGAAGAGTATGGGCTGGCATTTGTCCGGATTTACGGACATCCGCCAATGCCGGCACCACTGTTGTGTTAGGCGGAGATGTCTTTGAATGGGGTTGAAGGCTCTGAGGATATGTTTGTCCTTGCAGAGCAGAAACACGTCGTCAGCGTATTGTGTCATTACGACTCGTGGTTCTGTGGGGAAATCTGCCATAAAGACGTTGAAAAAGGTGGGGGATAGCACAGAGCCTTCGGGAACTCCACCTGTCACGGGCCTTAGTGTTGATGTTTTCCCCGCGACTGAGATTTTAAATGAGTAGTGTCGCAAGAAGCTGTGTATGATGTTGATCATTTGTGTTGAGAGCCTCACGTGGATCATTTTGTATAGGAGTCCAGTATGTCATGTCGTGGAGAAGGCCTTCTCTACATGCAGCGAAACCACGACCGTGAAGGCGCCTTCCCGGCAACCCAGGATGGTGGTCTCCACCACGCGCAGCAACTGCTGAACTGTCGAGTGCCCAGGATGAAAACCAAACTGATGGTCAGGAATGGCTTGAAAGTCTCCCAATATTGGCGACAAGCGGGCGAGAATCAGCCACTCGAGAACCTTCGAGAGGATGGAAAGGAGGCTAATGAATCGGTAGCCGGAAGGATGCCTTTGCTGGCTTATAAAACGTGCTCTTATGTACAAAACCTCTGCTGGTACACGCACTACGCTTGTCAATAGAGCTCGCCTGAGCATTCGCCAGCGTTCATATGCCTTTAAATTTCGTGGGTGGTATAATTTCATGTTGTTAAGCTCCCTCAAAGTTCGATGTCAGTGATTAAAGTTAAATATAAATAGCTAAACTTTCAGCTATCAAGTTTAACAAGATTATTCGTATCTTACCGTTGTAGGTAAGATATGTAGGAATAAAGAGATGCAGTGAAAAATGCAGCATAAATACCTTTATACATCTTCGAAATACCACTGCCGCATTTCTAACCTGCACATTACTTGTATGAAAAAGAATTAAGTAATTACTGTTAAATAAAATCAGCATGGATCAGTAATAATCAACATAGTGTTCACTTTAAACATATAATATAATTTTACATAAATAATCTTACCAACTGTTTCCAAATCGCATAGTCGCCTGTTAACCCTTTTCAATAGCCATATTCACATTTGTGGAACTTACCTGTAAAGAAACAAAACATGTGATTAGATACATTGATGACGTAAACACAGAATCTCTTAGCATAGAAGATAAAGGGACAGTAAATAACTACGTATGGTTGCAACAACATAGAATTGTGAGTCCCGCACAAACTAAATAAGTTCAGAAGCGGATTAACACGAAACAACGGTGTACGAAAACAGTCATGTACATGGGACCCAAAGTTATGTTAATGAGATGTTAGCTACTTTCAGTTTAACTTATTTTGAACGAACGCTATATATTTTTAAAGGTTCGAATTAAGAAATGCCTTAACTAGGGATTAGGAATGCCAGCTTTGTCTCGACATACAGCTAACCCACAAGAATGACACACAAAATGAAGTCAAAAGACCATGAAACTGGGGATCTTGCTGCCAACAATGTACGACCTCTCCTGAACTATTAAGGTATTGATAACCTCTCCAGATAACCTCTTTCCGGAGAAAGATCTTGCATTTAGGTAGCCGATAGTTGATTGGGCGTGAAAATAGATTTGTGATGGTCAGTACCACTTAAATTTAAAGTGGCTCGGAGTATCTACAAAGGCTTCTGTAAAGAAATGGTGAAGATGATGATGATGATGATGATGATGATGATGATGATGATGATGATGATGATGATGATGATGATGATGATGATCCATTCCCAACTCAGTTTATGTGGCTACTACGATTAGTTGTTGCCCATCCATTGTGGATTTATGTCTGACCAATGTCGGCAGAATGTGTCCATTTAGACAGAACGCAACTTCCTCTGAGGATACCTATTTGTCTTAGGACACTGGATTGTTGTTAATATATTCCATAATTAATTCAGAAAACTTCATTCATCATCAAGACATCCTCAAGAGGTTCACAAAACTTTTGTCATCCTGCGTGTCGCTTTTAAGACTTTTCAACAGAGAATTGCGTGGTAACTTGGTAACAATTTTACGCGTCCAATTTTTGTATTTTTTAGAATACTTAGCGTTGTGAGCAAAATTTTAGTGCAATACGAATTCATAGTATTATGAAATAAATTTGCAACATGGTGACGAAATATTTGTCTGCACAGGTAAACATAGTTAAAATTAGGCCTCCTTCTTTTTCATTCAAAATAAGCAGGAAAATTAGTTAACATATTGGATTACAGATTCAGTCTGTTTCAATAAATTACAGTAAAATAAACATAGTTTATTATATACACGGTGTTCATTTTTATTTCTTATTTCCCACCCTCTTATTGAGCAAGAATGCCGTCATATTTGACCGGTGTGTCTATCTTTAAATCATAGTGCTCTCTACGGAGAAGCCGTAATTTTTGCGGAACAGTAAGCTAATTACAGTGCTCTGAGTGTAGTTGCTCTGCTAACTAATAAAACTAGCTTCCCCTGGATATGAACACAGACTACCGCGTCTTCATGGTTGAATGATACTTTCGTACCCGTATTAAAGTTGGTGCTACATATAAATATAGTTTAAACTGCTGGACAGAGGAGTTTATGCAA
Source organism: Mantis religiosa (assembly GCA_030765055.1). Lineage (NCBI taxonomy): Eukaryota > Metazoa > Arthropoda > Insecta > Mantodea > Mantidae > Mantis > Mantis religiosa. The sequence continues at coordinate 197,431,957 of CM060952.1, read as the reverse complement.
CGCTATCCGGAATTCAGAGAAGTCCCTCGGTGCGTAATGTTGTCATAAGTGTCCAGGTACCATCAAACTGACATACTTTTGTTTCCAACATAAACGTCTTACGTTTTATCAGTATACGATATAAATTTTTGTCATTACCACGCTTAATTAACATGTCTATTAATGCTGGTATGCTTATTTCTTTTAAAACCAATAGGTACATCAAACATTTTCAAGATACAGGATCAGTTACACGCAAAAAGAGAGACACTGGACGCTACAAAGTGACTGATTCCAGCAATAAGTAATGTTATGACAGAAAGGCCTCAAGCATACCTTCTCGCAATATAGACAGTGTTTAAGGGGAAGAGAGAAAGGAAATATAACAAAATTGACACATAAGACTATGTACTAGAGGCATTTTCTTATTTATACTTGGATGAAAGCTTCGTACATATTGTAGCACTAATTTATTTTGAATTCCTAGAACATGCTCTGCTAATTTTCTGGTTTGTAATGAAGTTACATTGTGAGGAAGCTTTGGGTGATAGAAAAGCATGGAGATGAAACTGAAATAGGTCTATTTTATGGGACAGGTGTACAATATGCATATATGTCTACTACGAGGGCTATCCAGAAAGTAGATTACGTTTTCGTCTGTTTCCGCTAGGGGCGGGGCTAGCGTGGCCATCTAGGGGTCAGAGCGTTGCGCAGCTCAGTCGGCATCTAGCCGTGCTAGTGAGAGGTTCGTGCTGTGCTCCGTTCAGATACTGTGACGGTTTGAAATGTCTGCGTTAATTGAAAATCCCGCGAGCTGCGAGGTGCGTGCAGTAATAAGGTTTCTGACTGCAAAAAACTGTAAACCGATAGAAATCTATCAGCAGCTTTGTGAAGTGTATGGGGACAACATTATCACTGAAGGTGGAGTGCGTCAGTGGGTCATCAGATTTAAAAATGGCCGAACCAATGTTCACGACGAAGATTGAAGTGGGAGACCCAGCATAGTGACTGCCGAACTTGTCGAAAAAGTCGATGCTAAAGTCCGTGAAAATCGAAGGTTCACAATAACGGAACTTTCTTTGAGTTTTCCACAAATTTCGCGAAGTTTGTTGCACGAAATCATCAGCGAAAAGCTTGGTTATCACAAGTTTTGTGCAAGATGGATTCCAAAAATCTTGACAGAGGACCACAAAAATCAGCGAATGGCTGCAGCGTTGAACTTTTTGGACGTTTACCATAAGGATGGTGACTCTTTACTCGATCGCATCGTTACTGGTGACGAAACATGGGTGAAACACGTGAACTGTGAAACGAAATTGCAATCAATGCAATGGGGGCACACAAGTTCTCCCCAAAAACCCAAGAAATGCATGCAAACAATGTCGGCAAGGAAGATGATGGCGACTGTTTTTTGGGACAGAAAAGGTGTGATTTTGGTGGACTTCCTGGAAAGAGGCACTACAATAAACTCTCAAAGGTATTGCCAAACTCTCCAAAAACTCAGAAGAGCCATTCAAAACAAGCGCAGAGGAATGTTGAGCTCTAAGATCTTGTTGATTCACGACAACGCCCGGCCCCGCACGGCAAATGTCACTCGTGAAGTTCTTGAATCTTTTAAGTGGGAGTTGTTTCCTCATCCGCCGTACAGTCCCGACCTGGCACCGAGCGACTTCCACCTATTCCCAGCAATGAAGAAGTGGCTGGCTATGCAGCGTTTTGATGACGACGCACAGCTGCAAGAAGAGGTAACGAAGTGGTTGAAGGCGCAGGCGGCCGAATTTTTCGACAAAGGAATTTCCAAGCTCGTACATCGCTACGATAAATGCCTTAATTTGAATGGTGACTATGTCGAAAAGTAGTATTTGAGTGTGGCTTTCATCTGTATATAATAAAATTTGTTTCCAATACTTTGTTTACTTTTTATTCCAAAACGTAATCTACTTTCTGGAGACCCCTCGTATAACAGAAAAACAAATGTTTCTTTTTGAAATAAGTGTTCACTGACCTATCATTTCGTATACTCTTCATGGTCTACCTTTATGGCTGCATAATTAGGTTTGCAGTGCATTACATTGCAGTACAGTTTTTTATAAAAACAGTTATCGTATCTACGCACCAGGGGAAATTATTACGCGGGCAGGACTCACCTCTCAAGTAGTAAATTTATCTGCCGGTAGAGGCCTCAGAGCTGCTGTCAGCACATCTAATACGATAGCAAGCTGCTAGGGAAATCGTATATAAACTCGTTCCATCAGCGATGCTATTGATGACGTCCAATTTTGTGTGGATTCATAGAGAGAGGGGGAGTTCTTACTTCATTGTGCTTGAAATTATGTTCTTATAATCTTAAAATAATGAATTCAATAACGTATTTTGAATAATTGAAGAGTTATTGAACAGTACTATACAACCAAAAGAAATAAACTATATTACAGATTATTTCATTTAAAATGAGAAGGTTTCTTTTACTTTTGTATAAAAACTAAGCAGCAAAAAGAGCAAATTATATCGTTTGACTTTTAGTGCACCACCACTACGTTTTGTGGTTTCGTGTTAAATAAGTTCAAAACTTATGTAGGTGATGCGGAAGTTTTAAATAACTCTGTACATACATTTCATGTTAATGTGTTATATGCAGGTGCCAGTAACAAATATTTTGCATTAGAGGGTTGAACAGGAACGAAGGTTTGTTCGCAAATACGGTAAACTATTTTTACTATAGTTTGATTCGAAATTAGCAGTCTGAATTAGTAAGGCTGATCCATCATTGTTGTAATATAATTAGAGTTCATGTTTGGCGTAGAGCTCATCTGTCACACATGTCGTAAGTTATAGTGGCGTAGGAGTGTAAATGAAAGGTATTCATTAATGTTTGATGAAATGTAATATTTTTGAGCTGTAAATGTTTCACTTGTGCCCAGTACATAACCCCACTTTGCTTATATTTGGGTATATTACGGTTATTTATTTTTATTTAACGTGTTCCAATGTAACTCATATCGGGTAATGGATGAAATTATGCTCAAATGAGCACCGTCTCCATTGAGCTCAGAGTTACTTCACATTCATCATACAGGATAAGGGAAACACTCCGTAAAAATATGCGTTATGCAGATAGCTCACCGTGACCGAGTTTCGAACTGGGGATACAGACACGCAGGCCTCATATCACGGAGGTGGCCAGATAAGTTACTTACATTTATGAATACAAAATATAAATTATTTATTAGAAATTTTAAGTATTACTAAACAAGCTAGAAAAGAATAGCTCGGCTAAAATAAGACCTGAAGATTACCTGGCGACAAATGCGCTCACTTTCTTCTCGGGAAACAAGCCAGGTGAAAAGACGATCAGATATCGACGTTTCGGGAGTGTGCATCTCTCCCAGCATCAGGATATTTATAAAATGTTATAACCACAAAATTAAATACTGGATATAACACAACTATAAACAAAGAAAAAAACACTATCAGAATTCCCATTACTGAACAAAAGACTGACAGGCCAGGTCAGGATATGGCATATGATACCGTCCCTGTTAGGCATAACATTGTAATAATAACCGCGAAAGTCTTATTAAACGCATAATTAAGGGCGGATAGATACCACAATATGAATTAAACAAAGTTATAATAAATATAGAGGATAATGATTAAATATACAAGTGCAGATACTAAACAGGTAATCCCGATATATATTATTAAAAGCATGAACCCATCGTGTTAAGGGAGAGAGTAAACTGAACCTCTTCCCTCACAGGTAGTTCCTTTTTGTTTCTAGCCGACAAAAGGTGGCATTGTCCAAGGATAGACCCTCGTCGCTATCCCATGCCTTGGTCAGCACATGATACGTGACGAGAGAATAGACACTGGGATTTAAGATACACATTTTCAAACATGCTTATGTATTAATTAGCTGGACTGTGGGAAGGAGAAAATCGCGTGCAATACATGCCCTATACATTAGAAATCGCTATTAAATTTAAGAGTAGGGATGAAACACAACCTATAAGGAACAAGCAACAGGTCACATGACCTCTAAAGTGACCAAAATTCGGCGAAAGGAAGGGGAAATTTGTGCAATGGCGACGTTCGATGTTTGCTGGGAAAAACACTCTGTTTCGGCGAGTGAATGAGACAACAAGTACTGAAATTTCATCAGAGTCCGCGTTCGTGGATGAACGGAGTAACTCACATTAGGTGGTTATCGAAAACCCCGTGTTAGCGAATGAGAGAAACTGCACACATTACATCATTAAGATTTCATCAAACTCCGTCTTTGTTTAATAATCCTCCGGAAATACTATGTTGTGCGAAGTAATTCACTAATGAAGTTCAGAAACAACGCATACACAGATACATATAAGTCGTGTCATGCGCACAGCAACGGGAAAATCTCAAATCTCGCTGCTAATGTGCGAATAACATCGTAAACAGTGGCGAGTGGAGAGGACTAATTGTAACAATATACTTGACATTCAAAGGTCGTGGTGTCTTCTATGTGAAAATACCCACACACTGTCAGGACGCACCCACTCCCTGGAACTCAAAAGCGAGTATTCATGCAGACCTACCCTGAGAAAAACCCCGACCTGTTGGAAACCTCCCATCCGTAGTCCTCACCTATCACATATCCTATCTTATGAGGTATTGAGTGCCGGGAGGGCTCAACGAGGTGCTTAACGGGCAAGGACCGCCTCACATAAGAATAGAAAATTGTGTCAAAGAAACTTTACTACTTAACTTGGTTATTAAGCTGTATTGTTCTTTGTTTCTGAAATCGACGAATTTCCATTTCTAAGGCCGGTTTCCAAGAGAAGCTGAACTGAAATCGAGCATCACGTTTAAGCGTGTTCCTTTCAGAGGAAATCGCCAAAGCCTCCTTAATTCTGCGCTCCCAGTAACTGTTACATATTGCCAATATGGTTGTCTCCCGAAAATTGACTCTCTGGTTGTTATCAAAACAATTCTCTGCCAGCCCAGAGCATTGCACGAATGCTCCGTTCATGTTCGAATATTCTGGTAGCGATGATCCTTGCGGTTTGTCGTATATACAGCGTCCCACATTCACAGGGAATGCGGTAAATTCCCGGAACTTGGAAATCCAGTTTTTCTTTCACTGGTCTCAACAGATGTTAAATCTTCGGAAGTGGCTTCTGGATGGTCCTAATTCATTTGGCGAGAATGCACCGCATTTCCTGTGAATGTGGGACACCGTATATAGGACAAACCGGAAGGTCCATCGCTACCATAACAATCGAACATGAACGGAGCATTCGTTTAATGCAACCTGAGAAGTCTGGGCTGGTAGAACATTGTTTGGATAACGACCATAGAGGATACAACAATCAGCATACATTTTGGATATGGAATGTATAGTAAATGGATACATACAAATCAAGATGTAAGACAGGGTTGCAGTTTGTTTCCTATCTTATTCATAATTTATATAGATGATCTGATTAGAGAGTGGATGTTTAAGATTAACGGAGGCTTTCATCTTGCACCAAATTTTACTCTTAAGACGATGCTACTTACGGATGACCTAATAATTATAAGTAAATCTTAAGACGAGCTGCAAAGTGCAGTATATATTTTACAGAAGTTATGTACGAATTATAATTTCAAAATTTCCACAAATAAAACAAAAACAATGGCGTTTCGAGGGAAAGACACTGTTAGAACCAAAATAGTAATAGATGATATCATCTTAGAGCAAGTTACGGGTTTCAAACATTTGGGAACATATGTCAGTTACAAATATGAAAATGATTTTAAAAATAAATTACCAATGATTCAACAAATATGCGGCATAATAAATAGAAGCCTAAAAACTAAAACCAGAAAAGAAACACGGATGAAATTTTATAAAGTAATGGCTGTGCCTGCTTTTGTTTTTGGTTCTGAAACATGGACATTAACAAAAGCAGACAAAAACAAGATACAGGCTGCCGAAATTAGATTTTTAAGAGCAGTAAAGGGATGTACTCCATTAGATAAAATCACAAATGAAAAAATTAAGAGAAGATTTGTAAGTAAGTTCTTTAGAAGAAAAAATAGTAAATTATAGAAATGAATGGAGAGAGTATATTGAGAGAATGCCGAGAGATAGGATCCCAAGAAGAGTTATAAACTATAAACCTAGAGGAAAGAGACATCCGGGAAGACCACGGAAACGATGGTCAGACATGTTTTAAGCCGGAGCAGGCAGCATTGCCTAGCCCTTGGAGTGAAGAATAAGAAGAGCCAATTTTCAGGAGATGACCATCTTGGCAATATGCAAGTTACTGGGAGCGGAGAATTAAGGAGGCTTTGGCGATTTCCTCTGAAAGGAACACACTTAATCGTGATGCTGGATTTCAGTTCAACTCCTCTTGGAAACTGGTATTAAAATTGAGATCCGTCGATTTAAGAAGCAAAGATACATACAGCTTGATAATAAAGTTAAGTAGTTACGTTTCTTTGACACAATTTTCTATACACACGCCATCTCCTGACCTGGCATTTAATTTACTGAAAACAGTCTTTTGTTCAGTAATGCGAATTTTGATAGTATTTTGTCTTTGTTTATATTTGTGCTATAACCAGTGTTTCATTTGGTAAAGAGCTGTCCGATAGTGGAACTGTAAGTTCGGGTGTGCCGCAAGGCTCAGTACTAGGGCCTTTACTGTTCCTCATTTTTGTTAATGACATTGCTGTTAATATTAACTGCCAGATAAGGTTGTTTGCAGACGATTGTATCATTTATAATAAAATTCGGAATACAGTGCATGAAACCCTCTTAAGGATGATTTAAATGAAATCTGTAATTGGGCTGCGGCTAACAAAATGTCAATTAATGCCAAGAAAAGTAAGTCCATTGTTTTTAGTAGAACTAAGGGCAAAATTATTGTTAACTGTCACATGGGAGGGGTGCAAATTCCACATGTGGACAGCTGCAAATACTTGGGAGTGTACCTGGCAAGTAATGCTGGATGGGACGAACAAGTAAATTCCACATCTAAGAATGCGTGGAAGGCATTACATTTCGTAATGAGAATATTGAAAAAGGGGAGCGCTAGGTCCAGGGAAATTGCCTACAAGGCCTTAGTGCGGCCGGTTATGGAATATGGAGTAGCATGCTGGGACCCGTATAGAGCTAACCAAATCGATCCATTAGAAAAAATACAGAAGAGGGCAAAAAAATTCATAAAAAGAGGCAAATATTTTGGGCCTATAAAAGGAGATGAGACTAAATGGAGGAATTAAGAATTAGGCGTAAAAAACATAGGTTGGTAGCATTATTCAAAGCTAATGCTGGTGTAAAGGCATGGGTGGACGTCAGTGTAAGGTTAGATAATCCGAATTATTATGGACGAAACGATCATAGGTATAAAATTAAGGGTAGAAGATACAGAACCGACGTAGGGAAATTTTCTTTTGTTAATAGAACCATTGAAGAATGGGATGAATTGCCTGTAGCAGTCTTTCAGGGCTGTCCCCTGTCGCTGAAGAAATTTAGAAAAAATCTAGATTGTTTATAGTTTAACTTTTGAATTATAATGGTATATAATATGTAAATAGAGGAGTAATTAGATATGCTTTAAGTGACTAAAGTAAAATAATATCATGTTTGTATTGTTTCTTGTGTTAGTGTTGTAAATCCAGTATTTGTAATTTGATCTGTATTCTTAACTCTGCCACCGGTTAGTACGCAATTGCAGTGAATAAATACATACATACATAAAATTTTATAAATATCCTGATGGTGGGAGCGATGCACACTCCCGAAACGTCGATATCTAATCGTCTTTTCGCCTGGCTTGCTGCCCAAGAAGAAAGTGAGAATACCTCGGCTGTAAGTTCAATTTTAGTATTACTTTGAACTTCTATAACGCATAATATTTTGGTAACTAATTGACCTTAATAAAGGTGAAGTATGAGTCTCGAATGAACCATGTAGCACTCCCCCAAATGGTGAACAATAACTCAAACTGCTAACATCTACGGAGTTCCTAACGCAAAATTAAAACCTGAAGCAGATATCTCCTTTAGCAGGAGTATATCCCCGACCAGAAAAGCGCCGGTAACAGCAGCTCAATCAGGACAGGCTTTGGATTATTTAACTGTTGACCTTTGCGTATCGGTTACTGTTAAGGACGTCCAGAATTGTTCCACTGCAAGAGTTGGTAACATTCCTTTTGAATGCAGACAAAGAGAACTTTTCTAAACGCATGCGGAAGTCCCGGCCCACTCAGCGTTTTGACCTGGCCCCAAAACTCATTGTGGAACAAATGGAGCCATTAACGTTTTTGGCAAATAGCCTCTCGACGGCCGGCGTACCGGGGTCACTGTTCATAAATTTGAGCAAGTACGTTTTAAAAATTAATATCAGCAACGTTGTACTAATTTCAGGAATGGAGGGTGAAACAGTTCAACGCCCGTGGGAGTGAGTTGGAGAGGAAATTAAAAAAAGTGATGGTATCTACTTTAGTCACCTCCACGCATGTTTTAAGCCTGTTCACAACAAGGGTCGCAGAGATAATTAATATTGAATCGATTGCATTACCTGTTTGTTTATATATTTGTTTTCTTTGTAATAATTATTTGCTATGAAATGCGAAGTGTATTGTAGGGATTATTATTAATTACTCGCAAATAACAGAAATGTACGTGTGCATTAACAGCAATATTAGAAAACGAGCAGTAACAAGCGAGGCTCACATCTGAGGGCTCCAGAGATCGATCAGTACTGGTCTCTCGCACTGACTACGGCTGGTTTACCCTGCTTTTCCCCGGTAAGCTAGGCGAAATATTATAGCTCTCTCCTCTCACATTTTGTAGGCCGTGTCGTGGCTCAGTGATTAGACCGCTTGGCTCTCACCAAGGCGGCCCGGGTTCAATCCCAGGCAACAGCAAAGTGAGATTTGTGGTGTACAACACGGCGCTGGGGCGGGTTTTCTCCGGGACCTCCGGTTTCCCCCGCCATCTCATTCTACCGGTGCTCCATCTTCATCTCATGAACTATCAGTGTCACCACCTGCGGTATCGTATGTAGTAAAAGCGGGCGTTAAACACTACACATTTCATTTCTCCCATTTTGTATCATACTGTCTTCCTCTTTCATACTATTGGACGACTCCGAAATTCTGTGTCTCCCGACAACGGGTAGATGTCGTAAAGGTTTGTAGTTTGGAACTTCTCTACTCCGCCAGAGAGTGGCCGTTCGAACCTCATTGTCGAGTCAGCTCCCCATGCTTCACTGGGGAGATCTCTTAAGATACCCTCCAGCAGTTTCGTCACCGAGCGGGAGGGGATCCGCCCCCTTCAGCTGCCGAGGTGCGGGCGCTGCGGACCCTTAGCACTCGAGGTACCTCTGACGTTACTAGAGGAACCTCGGGCCGAACATACCGAGCCCCTCCCGTAGGGGAGTTGTTCGGATTGGGTTGGACTCGAGGGGGCAGTGTGTTCCCGACACCCACGGGCAAATGGGTACCTCCGGCCAAGCTACGGCCGCCCGGAGGTGGTAGAGGGTTGCCTTAAAAGTCCCGGGTACTAGCCTGCAGAGCTAGAAGAAGGTGTGCTAGATCACCATTCGGCCCCACCGAGGTTATCGGTAGTCTTCCCTGCGGGGTTGACGCGCGTAAGTGGCGTATCCAATTCCATCCCGTCTTGACGTTGTGCTCAGCGGGGGGGGGGCTATTTAGACTCCAGGTATTGCTCTATGGAAGGGGCCCCGGAGTTTCCATCGCTCGCGGGTAGAAGGAGGCCCGGATCCTTGGTCCTACGGGTCCAAGACAAATGGGAGTAGTAACTCTTCATTAACACACACACCTCCCAATCTGTTAGTGTCACTTACGCCGTTCTTCCTATAGCCCGTAGATCTCTTTCTCTTTTTTATGGTTCAGCTTGTTCAAGCTGGCTTTTTTATAACTTACTCTATTTGTTTTTTTAAGAGAGATAGGGAGGAAGGAAGGAAACTTATTTCTATATTGTTTTATTTTATTTTACCTCACTGTCTTACATGGAGGGGAATGATGTCAGAAAGGAGTATCATATTTCCTGTATCTCTTATACTTGCAGTATCCACGATGTCAAGGGTGCTATTTTCTTAAGCTGGATCACTGTCCATTTCTCATCGCGTAAATATTGTCTGAGACGTGATATCGAACAATCAACCGGCGTGTCCAGTGTGCTTAACCATGCAAATGTAACCATTATCAGCCAGAGCAGTGCACATTGTAATGAAGGGTTCACCTTAGGAAGGCCGCGTCGTGGCTCAGTGGTTAGACCGCTTGGCTCTCACCAAGGTGGCCCGGGTTCGATCCCAGGCGACCGCAAAGTGAGATTTGTGGTGGACAACACAAAGCTGGGGCGGGTTTTCTCGTTGACCTCCGGTTTCCCCGCCATCTCATTCCACCGGTGCTCCATCTTCATCTCATGTACCATCGGTGTCACCGCCTGTGGTGCCGTATGTAGTAAAAGCGGGCGTTAAACACTACATATTTCATTTCTCCCATTTTGTATCATACTGTCTTCCTCCTTCATACTATTGGACGACTCCGAAGTTCTGTGTCTCCCGACAGCGGGTAGATGGCGTTAATGCTTGCGATTTGGAACTTCTGAGCTCCGCCAGAAAGTGGCCGTTCGAACCTCATTTGCGAATCAGCTCCCCATGCTTCACTGGGGAGACCTCTTAAGACACCCTCCAGCAGTTTCGTCGCCGAGCGGGAGGGGATCCGTCCCCTTCAGCTGCCGAAGTGCGGGCGCTGTGGGCCCTTAACACTCGTGGTACCTCTGACGTTACTAGAGGAACCTTGGGCTGAACATACCCAGCCCCTACTGTAGGGGAGTTTTTCGGATTGGGTTGGACTCGAGGGGGCAGTGTGTTACCGACACCTAGGGGCAAATGAGTACTTCCGGCCAGGCTACGGCCGCTCGGAGGGGGTAGAGGGTTGTCTTAAAAGTCCCAGGTAGTAGAAGGTATGCTAGATCACCATTGGGCCCCACCGAGGTTATCGGTAGTCTTCCCTGCGGGGTTGACGCGCGTAAGTGGTGTATCCACTTCCATCCCGTCTTGACGTTGTGCTCAGCGGGCGGGGGGGGGGCTTTTTAGACTCCAGATATTGCTCTATGGAAGGGGCCCCGGAGTTTCCATCGCTCCCGGGTAGAAGGAGGCCCGGGTCCTTGGTCCTACGGGTGCAGGAGTAATGGGAGTAGTAACTCTGCATTAACACACACACACACACCTCCTAACCTGTTAGTGTCACTTACGCCGTTCTTCCTGTAGCCCTTAGATCTCTCTCTCTCTCTTTTATGGTTCAGCTGGTTCAAACTGGCTTTTTTATAACTTGCTATACTTGTTTTTTTTTTAAGAGAGATAGGGAGGAAGGAAGGAAACTTATTTCTATATTATTTTATTTTATTTTACCTCACTGTCTTACATGGAGGGGAATGATGTCAGAAAGGAGTATCATATTTCCTGTATCTCTTATACTTGCAGTATCCACGATGTCAAGGGTGCTATTTTCTTAAGCTGGATCATTGTCCATTTCTCATCGCGTAAATATTGTCAGAGACGTGATATCGAACAATCAACCGGCGTGTCCAGTGTGTTTAACTATGCAAATGTACCCATTATCAGCCAGAGCAGTGCACATTGTAATGAAGGGTTCACCTTAGGAAGGCCGCGTCGTGGCTCAGTGGTTAGACCGCTTGACTCTCACCAAGGCGGCCCGGGTTCGATCCCAGGCGACCGCAAAGTGAGATTTGTGGTGGACAACACAAAGCTGGGGCGGGTTTTCTCGTTGACCTCCGGTTTCCCCCGCCATCTCATTCCACCGGTGCTCCATCTTCATCTCATGTATCATCAGTGTCATCGCCTGCGGTGGCGTATGCAGTACGTTAAACACTACACATTACATTCACCTTAGGAAGATTCAAGTGTAACATATCTTCATGTGAAGCATCCCATCCGGCAGGTATCCAACCATTACATTTGTCTAGCACCCACTTCCATATATCAGCTTTTCCGGAACATACCATTACTCGATGCGGAAGTGAATCTGCTGCCGAGCAAATATGACAATTCGGGCAGTTATCCATTCTGTGGCGGTACAGTTTGTCTGCCGTGGAAGAATTTCATTTACAATTTCGTATGTCACCGCTAACCATGTGGTGTTTAGTTGCTGAAGGCCAAAACATTTCCATAAGCGCTGCCAGGGCAGCTGTGGATGTTTTATCTGTACCTGCGGGGTGATTCAAACTGCTTGATGAAGACAAGCATAAATGTTCTTCACTGTGCACTTATCACCATCTATCGAGTGCTTCGGGGGTAACCGCTCCAACGCGTAATATGTATCTCGTAAAATCTCGGGTACCATGTCACGTTGTCCTTAGCGCAAAATCGTATTCGTTGGGTTTTAATCATTCTCGCTCTCTCCTTCAGATACTTTGTTATCCGTACCCCCAGAAGTATATGTGCTTTTGAATTTTCATTTGCAATTAGATGTACTATTATGTGTTTGAAATGAGAAGAGTTCTCGCCTATAGCGAATCAGATGCGTTTAGAGCGTTCACCATTGCCACCTCTCTATCCCCACTCTTTATATTTCCCTCTCTCTCGTAAACTTGCAAGTGTTCGTGGCGCTAGACCCAAGGGAACGCAAACTGAATTTTCCAAAGTTTTATAATAATACAGTTGTTGAAATCACAATTGCAACATGGATATATGTATATTACGCAAATGGTTTAAATATTTAGTTTAACATTAATTATAATTTATGATTTAATTATTTTACTAATCCAACGAAAATACCAGCGTTACATCCGTTTAGCTGTGAATGTTACTTACCTTAAGAAATAATTCGTCATTGTCATTTTTTTAATTTACGTCCTCCTAGGCCGCGCCGTGGCTCAGTGGTTAGACCGCTTGGCTCTCACCAAGACGGCCTGTGTTCGATCCCACGGGACCACAAAGTGAGATTTGTGGTGGACAACACGGCGCTGGGGCGGGTTTTTTCCGGGACCTCCGGTTTCCCCCGCCATCTCATTCCACCGGTGCTCCATCTTCATCTCATATATCATCAGTGTCACCGCCTGCGGTGCCGTATGTAGTAAAAGCGGGCGTTAAACACTACACATTACGTCCTCCAACTTAAACTCATATCGGAAGGTGATGAATTGGGTGAAATGATGCTCAAATACGTCCAGGGTCTATGGAGCTCAGAGTTACCCGACATTCGTCTTGAAGGATAAGGGAAACTCCCGGATAAAACGTTATCCAGGTAACTCACCATGACCGAGATTCGAACTCGGGACCTCTTGAACGTGAGCCAGACATGCTACCATCTACGCTGCCAAGGCAGGAGTCATTGGCGTTGTCTTCATCGTCTGAGTACTGCAAATTTATGATGATAGGTTTCAAAATCTCGTTACGTGCTATTTCTTTCCAAAAGTCGTCTTCTTGTAGTTTATCTGATGTCTCACGGAGTTTTCCCAGTCTTGTGTTCCTTGTCATTTTCCTTGTGAATGGGTCGTTCAACGTCAGTCAGTTTAAACATATTATTTCTGTTTGCAACATAATTTGAGCCCACATTAACTCTATTGGATTGTTCTAGCAGCAGTAATGGGGGAGATGTATCGCGTCTCATTGATCCAGCAGATACACCTTTTCATGGAAGAGTAACTGAATAATGCTGCTTTGAACTCTAGAGTAAATAGAGATTACGAACCATTCATAAACAAAGACATAACGTGACCAGACACGTTCTGCCAGACTAGCAAGAAGTGTATTGTTTCCTCTCATCGAAATTAACAAACACCTTGGCTTGTTCAAAGTACATATTTCTTTTACCACATCATGTCAAATGTTTACGTCTCAGTTCTGAGTAATTTCAAATATACGTTCACGCATACATGCCAACCAATAATGATGTTCATTGTAGTGCTTACGTCGCAATATATTGGTATAATATAATTGTATCTACTTTATTTATTTGTATTAGGAAAACTATTTGAGATAAAGGTATAGGTTTTCCATGGTTATATTAGATACATTACTCTCTACCTTCTACGTGGATCAGTTTTGTCAAAATCTGAACTTTCGTCTTAGCTCTAAGAGTATTTCATACAGATTGATTAGGTTGGCGTTCCTCACACACCATTTAGCGAATTCAATACAACACCGCAGTACTCCAATTGGTCGCTCACCTAGTAGCGCTCAAGGTCAAACACCTTCCCATTTGAAACAGATAATAGAGCATGTATACATGCCATGAAACCGTCTAGTGATGCTGAAGATATGTTTAAAAAAATTTCCGAAGTCTAAAATATTCCAAAACTCAAATGAAAGCACTGAGTACTGACATAGTCCCACAAGCCTATAATAAGCTAATTACATACAACGTTGAATTAAGGATCACTTTAAAGATTAAATCCTAGGTCGTATAATTTGTTTCCTTTAGACGGCTTCCTTTGACTGACTCCCAGTCAAATAATGATACGATTATTGAACCTATGATATAATTTAAGATATGGAGATGTTAAAAGACAGCACGCAATAATTCTGATATTACAGGCTTTATAAAGTGGTCCTTAAAGTTCTTCAGACACCATAAACATACCTTGTTCTTCTTGTCACGTTATCACGACCGCAAGATATTCTTGTATTTCTAAAACTTTTGGGATAAGCTGAAACAGCAACAATGCACTCCCAGTTGAGTTATAAATATTTATTTATCTGTGAATTTTTTTTCATGCGATCACTATGATTTCAGTCATTACGTCTTTCAGACCTTGTTTAGTAAATATTTGAGTTCTCAAAAATATTACACGTTTATGACATTCATAGAAAGATTTTTAGACGGATACCTGCTGTTTATAGGTGAGTAGATAAAGAAACATCTTTTAGCTAGAAGGTTGCACTACAAGGATTCTGTCGCATGTTGTGATTTGCACCCATTCAGCCTTTGTTATTGAATATATATTAATTTTCTGTATGCCAATAGGGAAGATTTAAATGGTGGAATATATTAATTTTGAAACAATATACTCTCAATCATATAAACCAATAAATTAACATAGGTAATTGTTACATTACTGGAAAGAATTTTAGCTTTCTAATTAAATGCTGCAAAATGTATCGGAAAAAAGAAAGCTTTTCGAATTACATTTTGTATTTTAATTTTGTATTGGCTTGATGCTATAAGTGTTATAAAAGTTGTGCATTAACTCCAAATGAATGGGGATTCCAAGAAAACACTAAGAAGACATCCAAACATCTGAAGTTTTACTGCTTCTTCTAACAATGTTTGACTGTCACCACCAAACAGGTAGCACTGGTTCTCTTTTATGTTACTTTAAGTTTGTATTTTGTGCTAAGGTGCGAGTCATTCTACCGACCGATAAACACGAGGCGAGCCCCTTTAAACCCTGCAGGTTCTCCTGTGGGAGCGGGCTAGCCCGGACCAGCATCCCCTCTCTCAGCCTCCCCTGCAGTCGGCACAGTATCACTGCCCCGCACAGTGACGTCATACTACTATGGACCAGGAGAAGGCATGCACACTGCTGCATACTAACAGGCAGAAAGATACAAGTCATGCACATGCATCGAACCGGGAATACCTGCATATCAAAGTCCAGTTATGTTTAATACTGGCTTAGAATCACAGAATAGAATGTCAAACATTCAGAATCTGCTTTCATAAGGAAAGCACAGAATCCTTCCTTTTGGATTAATAATTTTTGTATAAGAAAACATTAAGTTGAAAAATTAACAAAAAAACTGAGGAAACGTAGATTCAGACGGGATTTGAACCACGGATCTTCTGGTTTCCGTCCAGCTGCTCTACCATTGAGCTACTATGACCAACGTGCCGATATGACATTAAATTCTCCAGCTGACTCGTATTTTCCCCGGTAAACCACTTAGTAGTTCTCATAAACACATGAGACAAATACCTAAATGGTGACTTACAACGTGTAAGTACTTACGTTTCCACAATTTGCCTACACACGGCCAGTATGAAAGAACAATTAATTTACAAAAAAACTGAGGTTTAGATATTGCTTTATATAAATCGGGAAATAACACTTTAAAAAATTTTACGTGACAGGGCTTTTACTACTCAGTCTTCTAGAAGCTACTTTTGCAGAAGTGCTATTAGTGCTTCTTAGTGCGTCTTGATTTATTTTCATTATGCGTTTACATGGTTTGTCGGAGATATACGAAAGAGAGCCCGCCTCGGTAGCGTAGATGGTAGCATGTCTGCCTCACCTTCAAGAGGTCCCGAGTTCAAATCTCGGTCAGGGTGAGTTACCTGGATAGGTTTTTACCTTATCCTTGAAGATGAATGTCGGGTAACTCTAAGCTCCATGGATCCTGGGCCCATTTGAGCATCATTTCACCCAATTCATTCACCGTCCGGTATGACTTGACGTTGCAGGACGTAAATAACTATATATATATATATATATATATATATACGTAAGAGGATCGAAGCTATAGTAATAGAAAACATTTTTAAAAAGCGCATCGTTATTCCTTCACCTTTATATCACCACTAAGAAAATTGATTCTTATGACTTAAAAATTGCAAAGCTACTTGGAATTTAAAAAATAACAAATATTTTGCAAATAGTTAAAACAACGAAATTTTATTTCACACTAGCTGACCCGGTGAACTTCGAACCGCCAATAAAAGTTGTCTGAAATGTGTACTGTTTAACGCCTGCTTTTGCTACATAGACACAGCAGGTGGGACACGGGTGATACACGAGATGAAGATGGAGCACCGGAGGAAAGAGAGAAGAGATCCCGGAGAAAACCAACCCCAGCTTCGTCTTGTCCACCACAAGTCCCACTTTTCGGGCCCTTGATTTCAAACCCGGGCAGCTTTTGTGAGAGCCGAGCGGCCTAAACAGTCAGTCACGGCGTGGTCTGCAGAAAAGTTGTCCGAACTTATCTATGTAAACAAAATATATTCGTATTAGTTCATTATTTATGCTGCAATTAGGGTTGCAGTTTAAAACAACACAGTTACAATTAAGTGAATCAATTTAAAGATTATTGATAAACAATTCTTTTTCCTCCTTTGTGGTGCGTAAATATATAAAAATGATAGTTTTCTGATGCGCGAAATGCAGGAGAAACTGGGAAACTCCAAACTGATTCTGCAAACTTCCAACGACTGCCCCTGCAGTGAATTTATGGTCATCGCAAAGACCAAACACAGGGACATTGTAGACGCTTAAAATCAAAAAGTAAATCTATAGACTAAGTCAGGTCGTCTTCTTGGCATAGTAAAATAGTTTCCAATAACAAAGGAATTCAATGACAAAAGTCACAAAAAGAGCTCAATTAATGTATCAATTCAATTCACAGACACGAATTAACAAAAAAAAAAAAACCATAAAGATAACCAAAGGATTCACCAATATTCGACAACATTTGTATGAGGTCAAATATTTATAGCTTTATCGTGCGTTTAGAGATTAATTTTGTGTCTAAACTTCTACATAACAAATTTCAGTCTTGACAACAAATGAAAACGTTGTTTAGTAAAATATGGTAAGCGAAATACCTTTGAAGGCTTTGGTAAGGAATGGAATATCTTTCTACTTCGTAATGCTTTTGTTTGTAGAAAATAAAAGAAGGTGTATGTATTCCGTAAAGTTTTGCGTGTGTACTTTTGTATTTGGTTAATAACCCGATCCATTATCAGTTCAGATCTTTTCTCACTTTTTAAACTTTCCTTGGAGTTGTACAAATATTTCAAAACCAAAATAAGTTAAATCGGTTCAGCCGTACTCGAGTAAGACTAACAAGGTTTATCAGGGATATAAAAGTTATTCAGAATTAAGCAAACCTCTACAGGCTATTCTCGTTCAACATACACACTTCCTTCACAGTAGATTGATTTCATTGCAGCACTACGGTTTACCTTAATCGACGAACGAATCTGTTGCCAAATCCTGGACATTATTTTAACCGTTGTATTCACTTAACTCAGTTATATAATTATCAAAGAATTTACTTATTTTCGTTTCTCGCATTCACTGTCTTTATACGTACCAATGCACTACGTTGTAGATTGGGATGAACGGAATTTGTTCTTTTTTTCAATATTCACCGGAGGAATTAGCAAACTAGAACATGTTTTTGGAGAACATTATACTATTGTATACTGGAAGAATTAAGATTCAATGCCACTTGGGCAGCGAGAATTTCAATAGCGAATTACGGGAAAGAATATAGCATAATTTGCAGTGATGGACATGTTACACCTGCTAATGAATCTTTTATTTAAATATGCTTTGTAAAGAAATATGTGCATTTCCAGGGAACGTACTAATAGGGACGTCTGTGTTTAGTAAGTTACTGGTGCAATATGAGGCAGAGGAAAGTGCATTCATTTTAAAGAATGGCCTAACTTACTTTTAGAAAGCACACACACACACACACACACACACACACACACACACACACACACACACACACACACACACACACACACACACACACACACACACACACAATATATATATATATATATATATATATATATATATATATATATATATATATATATATATTTAGAAAAAAAGATGTGTGCATTATTTAGTAATGGGTCGATTCATAATTCGAAAAGATTGACGTTATTGCTGGGAATAAAATCATTATACGAAGAATAAAATCATTATATGAATACCTATAATTTTTAAAAGAACTTAGACTTCAATATTAATGATGATAATAATAATGATAATGATGATAATGATAATAATGCCCGCCTTGGTGGAACAGATAGTAGTGTAGCTGCTTCACGTTCAAGAGGTCCAGACTTGGAATCTCGGTCAGGGTGAGTTAACTGTATAAAGTTTTATTCCGTTGCTTTTTCCTTATCCTGAAAGACGAATGTAGGGTAACTCTAAGCTCTATGGACCCCGTACTCATTCGAACATCATTTCACCCATTCCATTCATCGTCCGATATGACCACGTTGGAGGACGTAAATTATAATAAAAGGTGATGATAATAATAGTAATAATAATGATAACAATAACAATAACGACGACAGTACATTTAGCTGAAACATTAATTTTGAACAGAAAAGCAGATGTCGAAAGTATAGCAAAGGAAGAACGTAAACTGAAAGGCTAGAGCCGGACTGAAAAATTCAATGGCATATCCGGGATTTGAACCACGGATCTTCTGGTTCAAATCCCGGCTACAGCATTGAATTTTTCAGTCTGGCTCTACCCTTTCATAGTGCGTCCTTCACAAGGCTAGTGTGAAAGAATAATTCATTTCCAAGAACGTAAAATTATTAGAAAACCTTTAGGTCCACAGGTCATAGGTGAATCATACGGACTTACAAGTAAAAAGGAAATTAAAATATATGCAGATATCCGAAGTGATATCAGGAAACAAAGGTTAAACTTTTATGGACATATTAAACCATTTATTTCAAATAGGCTCAAAAAACAAATCATGAAGTTTTACGAAAATAGAAGGAAAGCAAAAGTAGATATTATGAAATGGATTGGTTGAGTAAAACATAATTAAAATTTTGCAGTAATCACTGAAGACGATATCCTAGACAGGGACGTTTTTAGAATGCAAGAGCATAAGTGGCAAATTGATCAAGAGGACAAACAGAAGAAAAATACTGATTTAACGTGGACAGACGAGAGAAAGAAAGTCAACAGCCAAAAAGTGAGATAAGTTTGCATTTATATAAGAGCTAAGAAATGTCTCTAAGTACCTTGCGCAGTCCTATATGGGCTCATTCGTCAAATAAAGCAAATAAAGAAAATAAGTACAAAATAATATAAAAATAAATGCCCCATTGTGAACCATTTATGCACGAGCAAACATTATAGGGTACAGAAACAACATAAAAATTTTAAAAAACTGTCGAATGAATCTGTCAGTTCTCAAGCTAAATAAATATAATTAATGTACTAAAAAGCAGTTTTCTAAATTTAGAAATTATTACGAAGTAATAATGAATCGGTGAAATGTTATCATATTTGTAGTTAGAATGGAATGAGCATATTTTAGTTTTTGAGTTTCATGATAAAATTATGATTAGTAAATGAAAACAATTTAGTTGCAATGAGTGATAGGCCTATGCAATATATATGTGAGAATAGTAGTTCAATTCCCTCTGTAGATAATAGCTGTGTTACCACGCAAAAATGCAATGATATAGTCAGTGACTGTTGCTGCCACTACAAATATGAGGTAGAGGTGTCTCCAGTGAGTTCACTCCCTCAGGTATATTATTAGCCCTACGCCCTCCAGATGCTATTAAACAGGCCAAGAGCCTTTGTTGTAACAGAGCAACAAACTTAGTTGGTGACATTTTTTTCGGTGTCCTATGAGTTCTTTCAAACTTGAATAAGCTGCACATGTTACCAGCGGCTTCATTTCTACCTTGAAGAGGAGCTGCCACAAAAATCCATAGCCATCTATCGTCTATGAACTCGTAACTTCAGGTTTTGGAGGCTACCATGGTAACAATTGTAAACTAGGGAACGACTTAGAGTTTCGTGTGCATGTGATACAACGGCTATGGCCTAGGGTTATCGGGATATACCCACTCGGGGGTATCTTCCAGGGCAGATCCCCACAGAGTGAAGACTTACACCCCCCACTCTAACGACCTGGGAGTTACCGAGCTGTCCCAAAAGGGCGCCCGGCTCCTCCGTGGGGCTTTCCATAGGACAAGACCTAGAGACTAACAAGGCCCCCCCCCTTCTGGTCCTGTGGACTCAAGATGGGATGGAAGTGGATACGCCACTTACGCGCACCAACCCCAAAGGGGAAGGCTATCGATTATACCTCGGTAGCGCCGCCTGGTGACCTAGCGCACCTTCTACTAGCTATGCTGGCTAGTACGTGGGAATATACGGCTTCCCTCAACCCCGTACGGAGACGTACCCGATCACCCACGGGTAACGGGAAACACTGCTCCCTCGAGTCCAACCCAATCCGAACAACTCCCAATCAGGGAGGGGCTTGAATGTTCGGCCCGAGTTCCTCTAGTAACGTCAGATGTACCACGAGTGACGGGCGTCTACAGCGCCTGGACCACGTCAGCTGAAGGGAACGGATCCCCTGCCCTACGGGATATCGGGAGAGATAGTTAATGCCAGAGGTTCTAATCCCATTAGTCCTGGACACGTAGGACAAAGGACCCGGGCCTCCTTATACCAGGGTGTTACCGAGCTGTCCCGAAAGGGCGCCCGGCGCCTACGAGGCTCTTTCCATAGGGCAATACCTAGAGACTAAAAAGCCCCCTCCCATCTGGTCCTGTGGACTCAAGATGGGATGGAAGTGGATATGACCTCGGTGGGGCCGCCTGGTGATCCAGCACACCTTCTAGTAGCTATGCTGGCTAGTACGCGAGAATATTTGGTTTCCCTCAACGCCGTACGGAGACGTACCCGATCACCCACGGGTAACGGGAACCACTGCCCCCTCAAGTCCAATCCAATCCGAACAACCCCCAATCAGGGAGCGGCTCGAATGTTCGGCCCGAGGTTCCTCTAGTAAAGTCAGAGGTACCACGAGTGCTAAGGGTCCTCAGCACCCGCACCACGGCAGCTGAAGGGGCCCTACGGGATATCGGGAGACATAAGCAGAAATGTGCTGCAGTCTTGACAAGTCTAAACACTGGGAAAGCTGTCGTAAGGTAGCTATAATTATGTGGAGGTTTCCTTTCGCTACCTCAGTAGAAATTTCTGGAACTCTAAGCGTATTTACGAGGAAACGAAGTGACCAAATGAGTGCATTTCTGGTGCTGAAAAGCGTTCCTTTTTGCGAGTGTATTTGCGACAACTGCTGCGTAGTTATACAGTAAGTGCTGCTATTCCAGGGAGGATTAGAGAAGCCTTGTGAACACCTCCTTAGGGTGCACATCTACCATGCGGAAAAAGAGCCTGCGCTGCATCATCAAGAATGTGAAGTATTTAAGAAAACTTAGGAAATTTACAATCAAGAAGCTCAAGATAGGATAGGATCCTACGGAGGGGATTAACACGTCGACCAGACTGACCTTTTGTATCTATTCCGCAAGTGGGGCATTTTTGGTTGGAAGAGACAAGACGAGACAAATAGCGGCCGAACGAAAGGAGTTACGATAATGCCGAGGGTAGTGTCTTTATCATTTACCAGCTTTAAACGCCGCGGCAGTCCAGTACAACCAGCATTCCACTTACCGTGGTCCGAAACAGACCACCAGGCCGGTTCGGAGACGGGAGGACGCTATGCTGGTGCGTCTGGAACAATCGGCATCTGCGATCCAGTATGCAGTCTCGGAGGCTAGAAGCCGCCATGCCGGAGTCCAAAAATCCCCTTGCAGTTCAGTATAAGCGGCATCCCTCCCATTAGGCAAGCTGTGAGACTGCAGACGGACATACTGTATGCCCACGACAAGAAGGTTAGAGGGGTATGAAGGGCAGCGGAGCTTGAACTGTTTCTCTGCTCCGGTAACGGACCTGTTTACTAGGAAATGACTGTATGAGAGTACATATGAGTCACCCATACTGCCAGATCTAATACTTGTGGCAGCGATAGGTATAATGTATAGGTGAACTAAGTGACAACACTTGTGTAGTTTAAACGAGCATTCCATCCTTGTCATACTCGGAAGGCGAGTGTACACCCCGGAAAGACAGCAAAAGTGACGACGCCGCACATTCCTCTGGCTTGCCTTCTTGTCCTGGGCAATCAGTACCAGAGCACTGACCTCGTACAACCAAGCTTGCAGAAACAGCATCCCTCCTACTGTCCTCCACAGGAGAGATAGTCTCCGACGGACATTTTATGACACCCCATGTCAGTTCAGTTATAGACCATTCAAAAACATTCTGACGGCTTCTACTTTTGTGAATGAATCTTCTCGATTTTAATATACAGAGCGAATAGGGCGTATGTTTTTAAGGGTCTGCTCCATGTGTAGCAGAGGTTCTCTGCCACAGACATTCGCTGTCCTTGTTCCACTGTGTAAGGCAGCGCATACCTTCCAGGGACGTTCTTTGAGTTGCCGGAGTGTACCGAAGTTGTGATAAATGCTCATAAATGTTTTACAGATGAATGCAAGGCCCTAAAATGCAGAAAGCCAACTAGTATATCCGTTTCGAACATACTGAAATTTAGATTTGTAAAGAACTCACGCGGAGGAAAATTTCTGACGAAACAGACGGACGTTGTGCAAAATGATTCCCATTTCTAAGAAAAATGAAAGAGAATGGTTTCCGGTGCCCCTATTGTTTACTTAGATGAAACGTGGATCAATATAAATTATACTAACTTGTAATTTGTAATTAATTTCTAATCTTTCCTTTTACATCAACAAATGGAAATACAAAATCAAGATTAAAATTATAAAATCCATATTGGAAAATGCCATATATTCCTAAATCCTGAAACTCCTATCATGTTGCCCGCCATTGACTAATAATTCGGTCCCTATACCCTAACCCTAGGTTTTTGTGTATTGGAGGCTTTCTACTCCTTTCTACACTTTCTGCCATTGCACCTATCCCACTCCACATTTTTTCTTAATTGTTCTTAGCCATCTCTCTTTAACTTTCCCTAAATAATTCCCTATACGTCTCCTGCTCTATTCCCCTTTTACTGACAGAATTTTTCTAATTACTACTTCACCCCCCAAATTGTCCCATTTACGTAGCCAAACCTGCTCTCTCCATATCTTTGTTTGACTACAATTTAATATACAGTGGAAATCTGCAATCTCTTCTCCACACAATGGACATTTATCTAGCTCCCTCTCTTGACCTATACCTTTCAAGTTTCTCACTCCTGTTTTCGCTCAAGCAAAACCTTCTCGCCCTAACTTACTACATATATCTATATATCCTTCCCTCCCCCAGGTTGTTTTTATTTCTCTATATAATCTCAGTGAGCCTTTGTCCCTTGTATTGGCGAAAATGTCTTGTCTGTCAATATCTTCTAATCTTAGGTTAAGTTTTTTCCAGAAGCCTCTATACCCATACTCTGCATTTATCCAAGAATGACCCATACCTATCTGCTTCAACAAGTCATACATTTTATGTGCCCAAGACCCACCCCAGTTACTTCTCTGTTGAATATGAAAACATTCTTTAATTATATTGCCATCTTCCAAGTTACTGATTCTGTATAAGTATTTCATTGCCCTTGACAAGATTTTAATTTTAGTAGAATGCCTGCATAGTTCTAATTGTGCTGCCCCATTAGGTGATGCTATTGGTAATCGCAATATATATTTAAAAAAGGATCTATGCACTCTATCAGTCTCTCTCCAAGCCTCAATTACTTCCCAAACTTCTGATCCATGTAACATTCTATTTTCTACTTCTGCCGTATGAATTCTCTCCAACCATTTGACATTTATATCCGGTAGTTTACTGTAGCATGATCTTATCACTCTCATGGCCTTTTTATCTTTTGCCACAGACATCTTTTTTTTTCTTTCCAGCTGTCATCTGAACTCAACCTTGTCCCCAAATAATCAAACCTCCTTACTACCTCTATTTCTCTTCTATTAACCTCCCATTTCTCATCCTTACGCAACCTGTATCCTTTTTTGAAGACCATAATCTTTGTTTTGTTTTCATTCACCTTCAAACCCCAATTATTGCAATAAGAATTGGCTGCCTCGATTGCTCTTCTCAGCCCTCCACTTGATATGGACCCAACTACTAAGTCATCTATACTAAAACAAAGTATGGAAAGGCGAAGAGGACAATTTACAATTTCCCCCACACATCCAGTTCAACGGGTTTCATTCCCAACGTTATTCTGCGTTTTAAATCAAAATCAAGCAAAGACTAACACGAAGAAATGGACAGTGAAACTTTTAAAAATTGGTTTATTAATCAGTTTCCACCCAACATAACCCCCAATTGTGCTAGAGTAAGACTAGCATTTTATCATTCTATTCAAATCAAACACGCTCCAATATTATCACTTAAATCAGTAATGCAGTCATGGCTCCGTGATAAGTATATTGTATTTGATCCGTATTCCACCAAAGCAGTACTATACCCATTAATAAAGTTGAAAAAGTCGGTCTCAAATTTTATGAAGTAGATCGCATAGCCCAGATGCACGGCCACGCTGTAATACGGCTACCTCCGTATGGTTGTGATTTAATTGCTATATAACTTTATGGGCACAGATAAGAAAATATTTCGCGAAAGATGTCCCGAGTTCGAAACTCGGTCAGGGTGAGTTACCCGGATAAGGTTTTTTCCGGTGTTTTCCCTTATACTGAAAGATGAATGTCTGGTAACTCTAAGCTCTATGGACCCTGGGCTCATTTGAGCATCAGTTTACTCATCTCATTCATCGTCCGATATGACTTAAAGTTGGAGGACGTAAAATTTAAAAAAAAAATCTCATTTAAGCATAGTGAGGTAAAAGTGTTGTTTGATAGTGCAATAGGTAAAGTATCCGAACACAATTGTTGGGGAGTTTGTGAACACGTAGAAAAAATTGAACACTGACTTACACATTACACTTTAAAAACATCCCTGTACATTTAATAAAATGCTTTCAGATGTTCATGTTATAGGACTTAAAATGAGGAATAGGCCAACGTTTTGTAGTTATAGTCTAACCAATGAGGTGTAACCCATTTGACAAGGTGTAACGCTTTCAATTCAATTTTATAGTGGACAGCAAATCCACCCACTTATAAAATCTCCCTGATCTGGCGCTACATTCGGCATTTAATGCTTATATCTCCGTAACATATTTAAATATTGAAAAAAGATTGAAAATGCTTTCAATTTAAACGTACACCTTTCAGCTCTTGGAAAAAAGGATAAAGCTCTATTGTTAAGCTTTAATTCAATGAAAGTGGTTGTTAATCTTATTAGCATAATAACTTTATGAAGTTACGAAACAACCTTACCAACCTATGCCATGCATTTAACTTTAAAATAAGTCAAACTTTATGCAAATACAGATTTAAACCGAATACGTATCTTGTAACAAAACTATAGAATATTGTTTTTATCTAAACAGTCTAGCCAAAGACAAACCGGAAGCTATGTCACTTATTGTTCATTTTAGTGTGCGAAATTACCTTCACTTGTGTACGCTTTGTCCCTTCATGTTTAAGCTTTGTGTCAAAGTTATTTACAATGCCACGGAATTTGCTGTAGGTTACCGCAACTGCCCTTTCTCTACGATTATCATGTGGGAATGAAGTGAATGCTTTAGCGCAGCGGGAGTCATCCCCTACTGTGACCGCTTTAATCCCTCAGGAATCAATATCATGGCCTCACTCCTTTAGCGGCCGCCTCGAATACGCTGGGAAACCGAGTATTCTCATTTTACTGACATGAATACTTTGGTCCAGGTGTATCTATATGATTATTTATTCAAAAAAGTCGACCGTAATTTGGTTAACTAATTATTACAGATGCAATTCGGTCTTACTATAACTATGTATGCCAGACGTAGATGTATGCTATAAGACAATGGGTGTTGAAGTATTTATAGTAACTGATAAATATTTATTAAAAAATCTAAACATATTGCAGGAAAGTAACAAAATGCTTAATCTTAGAACGTGTGGGTTGCTTAAGAAAGTGTAATATATCATAGTTCTATTTTTTCTACCTGGGAAAATATAATACACAATTGGGAGATTAAATTGCACTATTTACATCTCAGAGAAAATGTTTGAAGTGTCTTTCACCAGCATCTTTGTATCGTTGGTCCCATTTTCGCAGATAGTCATGTCTGAAGAGAATCATGTGGTTGCCTATTGACTTCGTCGTCTTTTAGCTTGCCTCTTGTGATGGAGTTCCGCAGAATCCCTATACAAAGATCAACAGTAATCCGCAAGCATTACTTCACTCCAACGGTCCTGATATCTTTGTTCCATAACAGAAATGTCCTGATGGAATCTCTCCCCATGTTCATCTCTAACAGCTCCACAACTAGGAGGGAAAAAGTCTAGGTGGGAGTGGAGAAAATGGATCTTAAGGAACATGTTGTATCCAAGGTTACGGTATTTCTGCAGGAGCACTGTCAACAAATGCTTGTAGTTGTCATCTCTTTTGTTGCCTAAAAATCCATGAACAACATCCTTGAAGTCTTCCCAAGCTTCCTTTTCTTTCCCCTCCAACATTTGGTCTAATGCAGGATCCTTTACAAGTTCTCTTATCTGTGGTCCGACAAAAATGCCTTCCTTAACTTTTGCATCACTTAATTTCCAAAATTTCTCTCGGAATGTGTTTTGTTATTTGACAGATGTGCCAACTCCCAAAAATAATTCCCCCAAGTTTAAAATCTATACCCTAAAATATGAAATGGCACTATTTCTTCAAAACAAGAGCTAATCTATATGGAAATTTTGTAATTCAGCAGATGAAAATACGTAAATTCACTATTTTTAAGCTCGAAATATCTTCATTGTTGTCCATTTTCAGTGTGGCATGACATTGGATAAGTCGATTGAGTTAGTGAGGATTACGGAAGAGTGGACACAAAATGTAAAATGTGAGATTGGGGACAAAATTAGACAGAAACTAAAATTTGTATTGGACAAACATAATGTGACTTTGTGGGTTCGTGAAATGAAAAGTCCAATTTCACCACTCAAAAATGTTCTTTATTTCCACCGACTTACAGTTTAACACTTGCCAATTACACAGTATTACGTGCTGCACACAATTACAATTCACCAGTTCGTCCGTTACAATTTCACTTGTACTCGCGGCTACGTAAACTCCGATGCACGTACACAGTCTCGTTTGTTAACACGGCCCTCCTTTCCACGCACGTCACTGACTAACACTGACTGCCTGTCTCTCTGAAACCCTTTTTATAGGAATGTCACCGTTCTTCTAGAAGTCTCTGGTTTTCCGCCACGAAAGTTCCGGAGGGCAGAAGGGGAGAGAAGCGCCTAGGGACAAGCGACTTTTCCCTAACCACCCCTCAGTTAGTGACAGAGACTAATGGGAGGCGTGGCTGGTTTCCTCACAGCTGTGGGCCTCATGCCTACCGCTAATTGGGTGACACTGCTCCCTCCTCAAAGCTGGTCGTCCCGAACAGCACCATCGTAGCGGGCTAGTCGATCCAGGTGTACCACCAACATCTTTCCACGGGGAACCTTCTGGATGCGGTAGACCACGTCGTTAATCCTCTTCACAACCCGGTACGGTCCTTGCCATGGCTGCTGGAGCTTCGGGCAGCGTCTCTTGGTCCGGGTAGGACGGTACAACCAGACCAGGTCACCTTGCTGGAACCCTTGGCTGTTGGCTTGCCTGTCATACCTGGTCTTCATGCGGTCGTTCGCCTTCTGGATGTTCTGGCGAGCCATCTCGTGCATGTTGTGGAGGTGGTCCACCAAGTTCTCCACATACTCGGTCGCTGGCTGTTTCGCTTCCGGAGGGCTTCCAAAAGCCAGGTCACAAGGGAGGCGTAACTCTCGGCCGAACATTAAGCTGGCTGGCGTCATCCCAGTTGTGTCGTGTGTAGACGAGCGATAGGCCAGCAAGAACAGTGGCACCTTGACGTCCCAGTCTCGCTGATGGCTGGCCACGACTTTCCTCAGGTGTTCCTCTAAGGTCTTGATGTACCTTTCGACCATGCCATCCGATTGGGGATGTAGAGGCGTAGTGCGAGTCTTGTTCACCCCAAGCCTTTGTAGTGCCTCCTTCATTAGGTTGGACTCAAAGTTGGTACCCTGGTCACTGTGTAGCCCTAACGGCACCCCAAATCGACAGAACACTTGCTCCACGAGGCAGTCTGTGATTGTCTTTGCCTCTTGGTTTGGGATGGCATACACCTCCGGCCACTTGGTGAAGTAGTCCACGACCACCATTAGGTACTTGTTGCCTCGGTCGGAAACTGGGAACGGTCCAGCAATGTCAACGGCGATCCGTTTGAATGGCGCTCCGACGTTGTACTGCTGCATGCGACCCCGGCTCCTAGTCTGGGGGCCGTGACTCGCCGCGCACACGTGACACTGACGGCACCACCTCTCAGCATCAGCTCGGAGTCCCAGCCAGTAGTAGCGCTGCCGTAGTTTGTCAATCGTTCGGTTGGCTCCCAGGTGTACTCCTGAAGAACCGGCGTGCACTTCCTCCAAGACTTCCGGGACCTTACTCCGGGGAAGTACCAACTGTTCTCTCTGCGTCTTCCCATCGGGTGACTCCCATACCCGGAACAGCACGCCCTCTCTGGTCTTCAGCGAGTCCCATTGGGCCCAGTACGACTTGTAGGTGGCGCTCCTCGGTGCGATGTCCTCCCAGGTTGGTCTCGTCCCTGCCTCCACTTCCCTTAAGAGCGGCGCCAAGTCTGCGTCCGCCAGCTGCTCCCTCCTCAGGTCTGCGCTATCCCAACCGTCCGCAGGCACTGCCACAACTACTCGGACTGCTGCGGCACGCTCCTTCTCTTCCACTCTTGAGCACTGGCCGCACTCTTCTGGACAGGGTCTTCGGGACATGGCGTCTGCGTTACCGTGGCTCTTCCCTCTACGATGTTCCGAGGTGAAGTCGTACTCCTGCAGCCTCTGGACCCAACGTGCTGTCTGGCCTTCCAGGTTCTTAAAGCTCAATAGCCAGGTTAGGGCGGAATGGTCAGTCCTCAGGTGGAATGGCTGATCGTACAGGTACTTGTGGAAGTGCTCGAATGTCTTTACTACCGCCAGTAACTCCCGTCGGGTGACGCAGTAGTTCTTCTCTGCCTTGGATAGCGTCTTGCTGTAGTAGGCTATCACCCGCTCATGGCCGTCCTGGATCTGCGATAGGACACCTCCAATGCAATGGTCGCTGGCGTCGGTGTCCACAATGAAGGTGCCAGCCGGTTGTGGGAAACCCAAAATTGGAGCACTGCACAGGGTCTCCTATAGGTGCTGGAAAGCGTTTTCGGCGTCCTCCGTCCACACATAAGGCCGGTGTTCCTCCGTCAGGCGGGTGAGGGGTTTAGCGATGCTGGAGAACCCCTTTATGAAGCGGCGGTAGTAGCTGCACAGCCCCAGGAAACTGCGCAACTCTTTCTTATCCCTTGGGCGAGGCCAATCTCTCACGGCCTTTGTCTTCTCCGGGTCTGTGGCCACTCCGGTTGCTGAGACTATGTGGCCCAAGTAGTTAACTTCCTTGCGGAAGAGCTGGCACTTCTTCGCGTTCAGCTTCAAGTTGGTCGCTTGCAGTCTCTGTAGCACCTTACTCAGATTCTCGAGGTGATCTTCAAAAGTCTTCCCGACGATGATGATGTCGTCCAGGTATAGCAGGCAGGCATCGTAAGTCAGCCCTCTCATCACTGACTGCATAAGGCGCTGGAAGGTAGCTGGTGCGTTGCAGAGGCCAAAGGGCATAACCGTGAACTGCCAGAGCCCTTGGCCTGTCGAGAATGCTGTCTTCTCCTTGTCTCTTGGGTCTACAGCTACCTGCCAGTAGCCCGACTTCAGGTCCAGGGTCGAGAACCACTGTGCACCAGCTAGCGTGTCCAGGGTGTCGTCAATCCGGGGTAAGGGAAAGCAGTCCTTCCGGGTGACAGCGTTCAGCTTTCTGTAGTCTACGCAGAAGCGCAACTCGCCGTTCTTCTTCGTCACCAAGACTACAGGGGAACACCAAGGGCTGTCAGACTCTTCAATCACTCCCCTGGATCTCATGTCCTCCAGCATGTCTCGTACCGCCCCTTGCTTCGCCAGCGGAACTCGTCTATGTGGTTGCCGAATAGGCCGGGCGTCTCCGGTGTCGATGCGGTGAAGCACTTTGTCCGTGCGGCCGTAGTCACTATCGCCTTGGCTGAAGACGCGCTCGTATCGCCTCAGTAGTTGTCGAACCTTCTCCAGCTGTTCTGCGGTCAGGTGGTCGGCCGCCCTCTCCAGTAAGCCTTCTAGCCGGGGCCCCAGGTGTTGCTTCGGCGCCGGCTCCTGTGTCTTGTCGACTGCTGTTACGCTCACTACGGGCTCACACGTTCCCAACACCGTCCTGGCCTGGACGTCGTGATCGGTGTCCGTTGGATTTAGCAGTCTCACTGGCACCTCCTCTCGGCACGGCAGCAATGTCCTGGCTACACACAGTCCGTGTACAGGCGTCTTCTGGTCCAGCATCATGTTCCTGGTTCTCTGGCCCTCTAGTCGCGCCGTCACCACCACCTCGCTCCTCGCGGGAACAATCACGTCTTCGTCCAAGACGGCCCTGCAAATTCCAAGGCGCTCTTTGGGTTGACGGAGTATAACCTCTTCTCCGTTAAGCCGCAGGATCTTCTTGCCGACGTCGACCGTCGCCTCATGGCTCGTGAGGGCATCCAGTCCCAGGATCACCTCCTCAGCCACCTTCGCGACGAACACCCACAGACGCACGGCACTCCGTCCCAAGTTCAGCTCCAGCAGGGCCTCCTTCTCCACAGGCAAGGTGTCGGACGATGCCGTGACAAGCTGGTATGGCCGGCTTGGCTTCCTTGTCGGCAAACCCTTCGCCACGTCAGGCCTGATGTGGTCACGGCCGCCCCGGTGTCCACCAGCACGCGGCACGGCTTTCCTCTTATCCAACCGTCCGCGATGAGGCTGTCATCCATACGCCGGCTGACGGCGCGCAGTGTCACTCGAGGGGATGGTGGTGATGGCGCCGACGTGCCCCTCTCCACGACGGCCCTTACTCGTTTTCCGGCTGCTCTTCCTGGTGTGGGCAGTCTCTCTGCAGGTGTCCGGGCTGTCCACACCACCAACACAAGCCACTAGGTGTTCGCCGGCGTCCCTCAGCTGGTCTTCTGTCTCCGGCGTAGCGGACACTCCTCGTTCTCGACGTCGGAATGGATGTTATTTTGGCCGCCTCCATCCTTAATGCCGCTGTCAGCGCCTCATGGATGATTTTATATCCCCCGAGCATTAGGCGCTGACGAATCTCCGTGTCCCGTACCCTGTCGACAAAATTGTAGGCGGCTTCGCGGGATACGAACTCCAGTGGCAGGTCAACCAAGGCCTTGCTAGCCAGCTGCTCGATCGCAATGGCGAACTCCTGCAGCGTCTCCCCCGGCTGCTGTGACCTTGCCTTTAGCTGGCTGCGGTATGCTGCGGCTAAGCGGTGGTTCCCGAAGCGATCCTCCAGGGCTTCCCAGATGTCCTTGGGCGCCGCCGTCGTCTGCACCGCGTTTAGGACTTCCGCGGCACTTCCCTGGAGGCTGGCTATTAACTGTGTGGCCTCCTCCTCCAGTGACCATCCGTTGTGCCTGGCCACTGTGTCGAACTGGCGGCGGAAGACCTCAAACGTTGACGCGCCGTCATACTTGGGAGGTTTGACGCGCGGCGATGTTATGTCGCGTCCCGGTGCGTCGGCCTTCAAATCCTTCAACCTCCTGCCGACGACGTCCTCCACCATGGCGCTCAGGGACTTGGCGCTGTTGTCGGCCTTTCCTTCCAGCTCATTAACGCGGCTCGCCAAGTCTTCGACGCGCTCGCCTAACTCTGTGACGTCCTCCTTTACGCCGGCCAACTGTTCTTCAAACTTTGCGGCGAGAGCCTCGTTCGCCGCCTTCATTTCCGTGGCCAGACTGCCGTTCGCTGCTCTCATTTCTGTGGTTAACTCGGCCTTCATTTCTTCCATCTTCTCGGTGATGTTGTCGTTAGTCGTCTTCATTAGTTTCAGTTCCGCGGCCAGGTTGTTATTTGTAGTCTCCAGCTTCGCGGCCAGGCTGTTATTTGCCGCTTCCGTTTTTGTTGTTAATTCGGCCTTCATTTCTTCCATCTTCCGGGTGATGTTGTCGTTGGCCGTCTTCATTTGTTTCAGTTCCGCTAAAATCTTTTCTAATGCTGCCTCCATTGTGTTATGTCGCACTTCTGACACCAATTGTGACTTTGTGGGTTCGTGAAATGAAAAGTCCAATTTCACCACTCAAAAATGTTCTTTATTTCCACCGACTTACAGTTTAACACTTGCCAATTACACAGTATTACGTGCTGCACACAATTACAATTCACCAGTTCGTCCGTTACAATTTCACTTGTACTCGCGGCTACGTAAACTCCGATGCACGTACACAGTCTCGTTTGTTAACACGGCGCTCCTTTCCACGCACGTCACTGACTAACACTGACTGCCTGTCTCTCTGAAACCCTTTTTATAGGAATGTCACCGTTCTTCTAGAAGTCTCTGGTTTCCCCCACGAAAGTTCCGGAGGGCAGAAGGGGAGAGAAGCGCCTAGGGACAAGCGACTTTTCCCTAACCACCCCTCAGTTAGTGACAGAGACTAATGGGAGGCGTGGGTGGTTTCCTCACAGCTGTGGGCCTCATGCCTACCGCTAATTGGGTAACAATAAAGAATACCAAACAGTTTGTCAGATTGCTGATATCTTGTCAGGAGAAAACTACAGAACTCATATTTCTGAACAGAATTTAACAGGCAGTGACATATTGTTTTTCAAATATGCATCTTTAATATCTGTGGAAGTGGAGAGAAGTTTCTCAAAGTATAAAACAGTTTTAGCTGACAGCCACCTTTCCTTTACTTTTGATAACTTGAGGATGACCATGGTGGTGTACTGCAACGCTAAATTTTGGCTAATGGGTACAGTAACTTATTGTTTCATATTTTATAAAATTGAAAATGACCTGATGAATTTCGAATTTATTTATAATTTAGTAGCAATAATTGCATTATTTACTAAGAAAGTTAATTTTAAAATGTGATTATTAGAACACTACATTCATTATTTGTCTGTGACAGTTATTAATTTATTGGAAATTAATTGTACTTTCACACTAGCAGTGTGAAGAACGTACTATGATTTGGCAGAGCCAGACTGAAAAATTGAATGCCATAGCCGGAATTTGAACCACGGATCTTCTGGTTTCCGTCCAGCCGCTCTAACCATTTGAACTACTATGGCCAACGTGCCAACATGATATTAAATTCTCCAACTGACTCGTGTTTTTCCCGGTAAACCACTAGGAGTTCTCATAAACACATGAGACAACTACCTTAATCACGACTTACTATGCTGTAAGTACTTTAAGACCCGGTCTTTATAGTAAACCGCTAGGAGTTCTCATAAACACATGAGACAACTATCTTAATGACGACTTACTATGCTGTAAGTACTTTAAGGCCCGGTCTTTATAGCAAACCACTAGGAGTTCTCATAAACACATGAGACAAGTACCTTAATGACGACTTACTATGCTGTAAGTACTTTAAGGCCCGGACTTTATAGTAAACCACTAGGAGTTCTTATAAACACATGAGACAACTACCTTAATGACGACTTACTATGCTGTAAGTACTTTAAGACCCGGGCTTTATAGTAAACCACTAGGAGTTCTCATAAACACATCAGACAACTACCTTAATGGCGACTTACTATGCTGTAAGTACTTTAAGGCCAGGGCTTTATAGTAAACCACTAGGAGTTCTCATAAACACATGAGACAACTACCCTAATGGCGACTTACTATGCTGTAAGTACTTTAAGGCCAGGGCTTTATAGTAAACCACTGGGAGTTCTCATAAACACATGAGACAACTACCTTAATGGCGACTTACTATGCTGTAAGTACTTTAAGACCCGGGCTTTATAGTAAACCACTAGGAGTTCTCATAAACACATGAGACAACTACCTTAATGGCGACTTACTATGCTGTAAGTACTTTAGGGCCCGGGCTTTATAGTTCGGACCAGTATTATGTACAATTAATGGAAATTAATTAATCCCTATAGCCGGGATTTGAATCACGGTTCTTCTGGGGTCCGTCCAGCCGCTCTAAACCCTTGAGCTAC
Source organism: Mantis religiosa (assembly GCA_030765055.1). NCBI lineage: Eukaryota > Metazoa > Arthropoda > Insecta > Mantodea > Mantidae > Mantis > Mantis religiosa. The sequence goes on along the minus strand of CM060952.1, from coordinate 197,397,245 downwards.
TATGGCCAACATGCCTACATGACATTAAATTCTCTAACTGACTCGTGTTTTTTCCCAGTACACCACTAGGAGTTCTCATAAACACATGAGACAACTACCTTAATGGCAACTTACTATGCTGTAAGTACTTTAAGGCCCGGGCTTTATAGTTCGGACCACTATTAAGTACAGTTAATGGAAATAAATTGTTCTTTCACACTAACCATGTGTAGGACGCACTATGAAAGCGTAGAGCCAGACTCAAAACACGGCCCTACTCATAACATTTTGTGGTATATCCGCCTGCACTATATCCTTTTGCATTCGATGTCTTAACGCTGCAACGTTTGCTCAATTTAAAGTAATTAGTAAACCACCCTAGCTGAATTTGTTTATATCACTGCTTTATAGCTGTATGTGGTATTAAAATGTTTCAACAAGTTTATATTTAGGTGACGTGGAACTGAGAAGAAATGTAATTAAATAGTTGGTAGTTGCATTAGTTGGTGATTTATAATGAGTTTGTTGCGGCAAAAAGGAATGTTTACCATCTAACTGCTGGAAAGGACAGAAGAGAAATGCTTATAAATACATCCGGGCAGAGTATTTACTGTTCTATTGTTCTTTCGCAGCTTTCTACCCCTCCCCTACGTCCTTCCCTTCTCCTTTCAAATAATTAGCTAGACAAAGAGAGGCGTTAAATTTATATACCTGAAGAAAAAGAAGCTTTAATCGGCAAACATTTACAGACAAAGAGTCTGGCCCTTCTTTTAGCTAAATGATAAAGAAAATGATCTGAATGTAAGCTTCACACTATAGTACGGCGCACATAGCTTTTCTTCATAGTGACTACATAGTCTTTAAGGAACAGGTGAGGTGCTACAGTATAAACTGTTGTCCTTGTCTGTATTTTGAGATAATTAGTATCTGAATCGCACTGGAAATGTGTTTTTACCGTTTTCTTTTGTTTTGTAAAATGTTTCTAAAGAAAAACTTATTCTCTTGTGGTCTAACCAGGGGCGGTTCCTCCATAAGGTTGCAGGTTTGCGCTACACCAACTGATTCTGAATATACAACAGGTGCATTTTGTACATTAAAGCTGTACTTGTTTGTATTGTTTTATATACAAACATGTTTCAATTACGCTTATCGTCTGTAGCTGCCCATGACCGCAGAAGTCGAAATACACAGTGATTAGCTGTAGGAGCCGCAGGTTTGCAGCGAAGTGTTAACCTAAGATTTCGCCCAAATGTAGGGTCTCTGAAGGGGTTTCGGGAAGGTGAAGAGATGGAAGGAGCTTCTTATACATTGCTTAAATGGAGGTTTATAAACCTAGCTCCTCCTACTCTTAGCAACGGCTATAGCGCGACCTTCAGGCTTAGCTTCTGTGTGCTCTGCTTTTCGAACACAGGGAGAATTTAATTAAATGCATGGAGGTTATTCAGAAGAGAGCTCTGTTAAACAACAGCGCCACACTTGTTCAGGCTTCTGGGTTTATGACCACTTTGAAAGATTATAATTTTGTATTCTGGCTGTCTTTCTTCTACAAGATCATGCCACATGTGGACATTTTGTACAATCAGCTGCAGAAACGAGACTGCAATGCAACATTTGCCATCGCCCAGCTAAACGCATTTAAAAGGGAAGTGCAAAAGGTAAGAAATAGCGTGGATATCGAGGAACCCGAAGAAACTGCAATTAAGAGGAGAAGAATAGAAGATCATGGTGTGAAAAGAAGAGAAGCTCTTGAAGTATGTGACATTCTTAGAGAAGCAAAGGACAGATTTAGCTTCACGGGGCATCTGGTAGCCTCAACTTTGTTTCATCAAGAAAATTTCTAAGACATTTCCAGAGGATTCCCTTAGAGAAACAATAAGGTTCTATCATTTTATCATTAGAACAAAAATTCGTAGAGAACTGACTGTAATTTACAGTCGAGAGGAATTTCGTGGAATGTCCGGCGCTTTGTGCTTGATGGACTTCAATAAGGAAAACAATTTATGTGCTACATTAAGCGAATATGTCAAACTCCTCCGAGTACTGTTAACTATGCCAATGGCTACCGCTGAAGCAGAATGCTGTTTCTCAACTTTAAAAAGAATAAAAACTTTCCTTAGGAACACAATGTCACAGGACCGATTGACAGCATTAGCAATGTTTTCAATTGAGAGAGATTTTGTTATGAAGATCAGCGACTTCAACGCAAACGTTATCGATAGATTCGCCAGGTCTAAGGAGAGTACAGCAGAGAATCTATATAAATAGGTGAGTCATTACTACTCTGTATTTTATTTTTCATTTGTGCACCACCAATAATTTAACCCACCAGCCGCCACTGGGTCTAACGTGTTTAGAAAGATAAAAAATAAATAAACCATAATGAAAAAATACGACCTGAAGCTTAAATACCCGACTCTAAACGTACAGTAAGGCATATCCTGCTCCTTGGTGTATTGTGCTAGAGTTACTGGAAAGCACACGTTAACAGGCCGAGGACATTAGCCAGTTAGCGGAAACACGTCGGAGATGAAATCTATTTTGGCTTCAGCCGTGAAGACAGTAATGCATAAACGACTTTAGAAGATTGTGGAATGTTGCATTATCATTCCTGTTAACTGAACATGAACATCTGAAGGCATTGTTAGGCACGGATGTTTATAAAGTGTTATGTGTAAGACCGTGTATTTGACTAACATTACGCCAAACACAATGCAGACTGTCAACAATCACACCAAAATGTCACATCCAAACTAATAAAAACAGATATACACATAAACGAAATGCGAAAAACGATTAACTAATGTCCGATTTCACCAACAGATGTTAAAATCGACGTTAACAAATGTAACGTAACAATTGTCACTGCGCTAACACTAATGTTATGTTTATTGTATTTCACTAACCTGTTTTCTGAAAATGTTAACAAACCTGTATTAACGCCAAGAAACTTGTAAATATCACAGCTATAGAAGGCTATGGATGAGTCGTATTATTTTCTGAATATACTGCGATGCGCTTTTGTTTCCATTTTCTCTGCGCAAGCTCAAAAATGACAGATAAACAAAATCATAAATAAAGCCGTGAGGCAAATTTCTCATCGATGGAGAAAGAATTGTTAATTGAATTGGTGACGAAATTTAAGGATATTGCGGAAAATAAGAGAGTGAATGTAAAAGAGAAATATATCACGGGGAAATATTGGAAACGAATTTAATTCAAATGCATGTGTCACTACTACAAGCACCAAACAACTTGTCAGTATTACGTAAATTTAAAACGAGGTGCGAGAACGGCAAGTGGCTTGAACGCTTCAAGACGGGAGGTGAACAATGTACTATCCACATAATTCAGTGAATTATAAAATCGCAAAGTTATTAATACTTGAAGCAAAGGCAAGATCGGCGTATTCCTTTCATGCATGTTCTAACTCAGTATTACGTAAATTTAAAACGAGGTGCGAAGAGGGACAAGTGACTGAACGTTTCTAAACGGAAGGTGGACAATGTATTATCCACACAATTCAGTGAATTATAAAATCGCAAAGTCATTAATACTTGAAGCAAAGGCGAGATCGGCATATTCCTTTCGATGCATATTCTAACTCAGTATTATGTAAATTTAAAACGAGGTGCGAAAAAGGACAAGTGACTTGAACGTTTCATGACGGGAGGTGGACAATGTGTTATTCAAATAATTCAGTGAATTATAAAATCGCAAAGTCATTAATACTTGAAGCAAAGGTGAGATCGGCATATTCCTTTTATGCATGTTCTAACTCAGTATTACGTAAACTTAAAACGAGTTGCGAAGAAGGACAAGTGATTTGAACGTTTCAAGATGGGAGGTAGACAGTGTATTATCCACATAATTCAGTGAATTATAAAATTGCAAAGTTATTAATGCTTAAAAAGAGGCGAGATCGGCACATTCCTTTCGATGCATGTTCTAACCTCTCTTGTACTTCCGCAGTAACCTTCATAGTAACTTTTTTCGACAGTCTTTTTCTTCGGATAGCTCCTCAAAGTCATATCTCCTCATAGGTGGTCCTCTACTACGAATGCCATTTAGACGGTCTTAAATATAGCAAATCGACATTAACAGCTGAGTTCATGCCCACCATCTTGACTATTTACAATTGTTAAGGACTTAACATCAGAAATTTAGAGTCTTATTTTAACAAGATATTTAACACTAGTGTTAAGCTAACACTTGTTGGTGAAATGCAATTTTTGTTTTAACTATTGCTAAACTCGTGTTAAGTCTTAACATCTGTTGGTGAAATCGGGCATGAGTATTTTATTTAAACCAAACTGAAAATGTGTTTTATTTATTAGAGGGTTTAGCTAAGAATTTTGGACTGTGTTTGTATAACAGCATATACTATATGTAAAAGACAGTAGTAAAGTAATATTAAAAACTAGATACACATATATACATACTCTCACACCGGACTAATCTTACACTCAGGAGACAGCCTTCTCTCTAAATCTCTAGGAACCAATTAATGGTTTAGCCAAAGTAGGCTTCCTTTGATAGAACCTCAGTCCACACTCTTGCTGGTAGCTCTCCATCGCAGCACAAAAGATACTTCTGCAGGTACGACCTTCCAACTTGTATGCAGACCACATGGGGAGCGCTGCATTAAGTACACAGCAAACGTGTGTGGATTTGAATGCAGTCTTGAGAAATTCTCGCTGAAATTTTCAAACTGACTGAACGAAATCTGAATTGGAAACTAATTGATCTTCCAAACTAGCCGTGTGCAGGCCAAGGTTTGGATTGGTAGAATAACACTGAAATAATAAGTACTTATAACAGTAAGTCACCACAAATGGTGCATATCTGATTTATATGAGAATATTGAATTTTTCAATATGACTCTAACTGGCTAACCCAGACTACAACGGACCCCAGAGAAATAGATGACAATATCAATCTTACAGATTTATGCATAAGGAATAATTACTTCATGTTTAACCGAAAATTCTACAGACAATCAAAAGGATTAGCTATGGGGAGGCCACTTTCGCCTATTTTAGCAGACCTATACATGAGCTATTTTGAAACACACATAGTAAAGGCATTCCCACTGATTTATAAATTTTGGCAGAGATATGTTGATGATGTTTTTGCTATCATTCCGGAAAAACTTAGAGAAGATTCTCTAAAATTACTAAACCTGCAAGATAATCACATGCAATTTACTATGGAAGTAGAAAGAGACAACACCCTACCCTTTTTGGACCTCAAGATAACTAGAAATCGTCATGGTGTAGATTTTGGAATATACCGGAAGCACACACACATAGAAAATCACATAAAGAAAAATGAATACAACCCAGTTTCACATGAACTAGCTGCCTTTAGAAGTCCAATTCACCGGCTATACAACATCCCACTGAGTAAGGATGAATTTTTGAAAGAACAACAACACATAAAAGATATAGCGGTATTAAATGGATTCAACCCAGCCGTCATAAGGAACATGATGAAGAGAAAAGAAAAACTGAAGATAATATAAAAAATACCACTCTCACACCACTTAAAAACATAAATTGGAAATATAGAAAATCCACATACCATCCATGGGCTTTTAGAAAATTTGAACGAATCTTCAAAAGACTAAACTTAAAACTAGCACCCCAAAACAATTTCAGTCTGAGGAACCTGCTAAATAAACCACTGAAAAATACAATCCCCAACAATTTGAAATCAGGAATTTATCAGATTCATTGTGAAACCTGTGAAAAAAGCTACATAGGAAAAACTAAGAGAAACTAGTTAACCAGGCAAAAGGAACACCAGAGGAACATTACGTTGAAACAAACAGAAAAATCTGCAGTTTCACACCATTTTTGGACAGAAAACCACAACATTGGCCACAACATTAAACTGTTAAAATCTTCAAGTACACCCATAGAATTGGATATTTGGGAAAAAATGTTCATAAACAAAAACCGTGATAAAGTTATAAATTTTGAAATCCCGGCATTAAATGAAGTATTAAAACTTGGTGCCCCTAACACCAGATGGCAGAGTTATCGGAGCTCCGTAGTAGTGGAAGAAGAGGAAGGTTCATTTAGTCACCAAACAGCTGAGGATGAGATCGAATGATCTGAAAACGTTTCAATTATGCAATAACAAGTAAGTGAAGTTTGAGTGTAAACATAGTGACTCATAAATCAAACTTATATATGACTCTAACTATCCGGAAATATGAATTATTAATAAATTAATAACTGTTTAAAAACGCTGCAAATGACTCCAAAGTTAGGTAAATATTACTTCTACATACCTTATCAAGCACATTGCTAAAACGACGTAAACATAGAAGAGTTGAACATATAAACATGCTATCAGCATAAAACATTTAGATTAATTTCAACTGTAATTGAAAAAAGTTAAGCATTTCCATAAATGAAGAAAAGCATCTGAGAGCAGAAAAAGAGAATTGCATGACCTCTTCCATTTCCTTTATTTTAGATGTCATATTAAATTTGTTTGTCCAGCTCGACGTTTACTGTGACACTCCATTCCCTTAATAGCCACCTAGTAAACTTTTGTCGATATCAAGACCCCACTACAGCACCTCATTTGAGGAAAGGAGCCTAATCCCGGAACACCAGTTTGGGTTCCGTTCTGGCCACTCCACGACCGAGCGGCTACTGCGGGTTGCCGAGAAGGCTTCCCTGGGATTCCAGGAAAGGTCTAAAACGGTAGCAGTGCTGCTCGACGTGGAGAAGGCATTCGCCACAACCTGGCACGAGGGGCTCATTTACAAGCTCCTAGAGCATGAGATCCCCCTTCCATACATTTCCTTGGTAGCCGGTTTCCTCGGAAACCGAAGCTTCCGAGTAAAGGTCGAGGGGGCGCTGTCCACAGAGCGGCCCATTGGAGTTGGAGTGCCGGAAGGCAGCGTGCTTTCGCCGGCGCTCTTCGCAGCTTACATGGCCAACATTCCAACGCACCACAACACCTACACCTGTCGTATGCGGATGATCTCATGATCTTCGCAGTAAATAGGAACACACGGTACAGCTTCCGGCAAATCCAAACCCAGCTCCGGGCCAATGGAGAATGGAGCGCAATATGGCGAATGACAATTAACCCGGAGAAGAGCTCTGCTATACTCCTGGCGAAAACCAGAGCCAACCGGTTGCAGCAGAACTTCGTTTTACGGCGCCGTAGAATCCCATGGGTGCCAACGGCGAAGTATCTCGGAGTGACGTTGGACCGTAAGCTAACTTTCGTTCCGCACGTCAAGGGCAAGGTCCAGCTGGGGCACGTCACACTCCGGAGCCTATACCATATTTTCAGATCAACCATGCCGATCCGACTCAAACTCCAACTGTATCGGGCGATCATTCCGCCTATGATTCTGTACGGCTGTGAGATCTGGGCAACAGTGGCTAATACCACTTTCGTCAGGCTCCAGACGCTGCAGAACAAAGCACTCCGCATCATTTACGATACAGGCTGGAGATTACCTGCTCATATCCTACATGAACACTCCCAGATCCCGTACATTGTCGATGTAATTCGCGAGAGGGCACGATCAATGTACGACAAAATCCAAATTCACCCCAACCCTTTAGTGAACTCCCTGGGAAGGTATGACCCGAGAGATCAAAGACGCTTGCCGTCCTTCAGACTGCCGAGAGACGTCTTGGGACCCATTGGGTAACCCAAGGAGAACCCCAGATGTCTCTGGGACCAATTTTTACGCCGATGGACCAAGCGCTACACAACCCGTAGACAAAACGGAGAAAAAAATTAAATCGTGTCTCCTAAAACGGGTGAACGATTAAGTGCAGCTGCTCACGACAAAAGGGGCAACCCATTCCAAATATCCAATACTTTCAAACACCCCAGCAGAACATGGAACTACTAGCTCATTTCGCAGGTTAAGCCGCAAAGCGGCTAGGTACTGCGGCATAAGACACCCGGACGGGGAAAAAGAAAAATATCCCCGCCTGACTAGGACTACCTCTGGACCTCTGAACGCTTCAGACGCAGCCAAACTCTCTGCAAGAAAGCTTTGACCGCGCCACTGATGATGTCTACCGTAGTTGTGGACAAAACGCTTGGTTCTTACTCCAACAGACCACGGCAAAACAGCCCGGAAACAACCAATTGTATTTCAAAAATCAGTATATAAGTAAGATTAAAAGTGATATAACACCAAGGATTATAAGAGGGCTGCTCAATAAAGTATGATTACAATTTCTTTGACAACGTGCTTTTACTCATCCTCATAATTTTGATGATTCTTCTCAAAATAGTCTCCCCTGAATGCGATGTACTTGTCCCAGCGTTTCTGCCAGTCTTAAAAGACATGTTGGAAACCATTTTTGAGAGATCCTTCAAAATCGCCTCCGCAGCCTTCACCACTGCTTCTGATGATGGATAATGCCTCCCACGAAGGCGTTTCTTCAAGTTTGGGAATAGAAAAAAGTCACATGGGGCTAACTCCGGACTGTAGGGTGGGGATGCACATCCTGTAGATTTTTGCAAGATATACAGCAACAACATTGGCAATATGCGGCCGCGTATTGTCGTGGTGCAGCATCCAGTCTGCTTCACGGAAATGTGGCACCCAGTGAAATGTTCAGTATTTCTGAAAGTGATATTAAGGTAATTCGTCGATCCTCTCCCACAATGGCAGCAGCAGTGTTGATGTTTTCTTCCGTAAGAGCAGTAACTGGAGCACCAGGTCCACCTTCCTTTGAAATTGATTGTCTCCCCTCTTTAAACCTTTTAAATCACCTTCGAGCTGTGGTGTAGAGAAGAACAGACTCCATAGGCCTCCTGTAACATTATATGGGCCTCAACTGAAGATAAGTTGAAACGAAAGCAGAATTTCAAAGCCGCATATCGTTCCTCGCGTGTTACGTCCATTGCATCGGTAGGCGATACTGAACATGTATGTACTTGACTGGTTCTCACAGGTGGGAACCAGGTGTAGCAACAATGAAACTACTACGGCGTGTTTGTTTCATATTAGGATAACAGAATATAATATGATTGAATTTTAGTGCGAAAAATTATGACCGTAAAAAATTATGATCATTTTTATTGAACAGCTCTTGTAGTAAGATTCCGATTAACTACCACAGTTACAGAGTAAGGTCAAAATACTTAATCCGGACGACACTGCTTGACCTTCCCCTATAACGTCCCAATACGCGATAAGGCGCTGACATAAAAATGTCCTTAGAATAATTTGCTGTGATGATTGTAAGATCAAAAAACAGAAAAAAGGTAAAAAATAGAATAAAATAGAATAAAATGTGTTTGGTAATTAAAGCTACGTAGATTCAAACTCATCCTATTGATACAGAATTCATATTTAAAATAAATCACTGCTGTATAATTTGAGGGACGGTATTTGAATTATCGTTCATTAAAATATAAATCATTTTGTACTCTCCAGTATATATGTGGAAGGACAAAGTATACAATAGAAAACATATTTCATGTAAATTTATATCTTATTTATTATGCTGTAATAATAGTTTTTACGACATAAAAATTTATTTGCTGCTTTGCCGGACAGTCACAAAAACTTAAATTGCTGCCTCATGAACTAGAACTAGCTTTCAGAGTGACACTTTTTACTGGTACGGGATGTTATTAAGATTTAATGCCTGCACCATTTCGGTGTTGAAGGGGTAGAGAAGTAAAAAGTTTCCGGGAAAAGTTAATAGAAGTTCGACGAGAGTTTGTATTGCGCACGACAACCCGGAAATTTACGACTGATTCATCGCGGAAATGTATTCTCCCAAATGAATAGTTCGTTAAATCGGCTTTGCTTGACGACAAATTTGCCGCCTTTTCAGTGTACTCTTGCCCACTGCTTTTATATACTTGCCTAACCATCATAGTGTTACAATGGTAACGTGAAAGTGGGTGGCACATGTTTGTGTGCTTTCAATTTTTTTCCTTGTTCCATTTATCCCTGCCTTTAACTGCTATGGTCATATTGGCGGCCGTTCTCCTTTGGAACATACTGAAGTTTTTAACTCGTTATCTTTGGTTTTTAATCATTAGATCACGCACACATTGACACTCTCATTCATACTTCCAGACTCTGTGTTAGATAGGGAATTATCTTGGTCGTAGAATGAGTGTGTAGTGTTTTAGGGACCGTCGACAACAAGGTCATTTGGGCCCGAAGTCAACTCTAAAAACTAAAAGCTACAAAAAGTTAAAAAGTAAGATAAAATATAAACATTCAGCTATTAAAAGCACATAAAAACTCGTACCAGTACTAAAAATTTAAAAACTTTAAAATTAATAAATATAAAATACAAGTCAGACTTGTTTATTAAAACCGATTTTAAAAACAAACCGCAGTGCCTTATCCACGGCCACTGGGTCGTCCCCTAAAATACCGTGCAAGTTACTCCTTAGGCCCAAAGACTGGCGAACGCGGACGTACTGCGGGCAATCAAGCAATACGTGCCGCACAGTGAGGCGTACTGCTCACGGAGCACACACAGGGGCCGGTTCCCCTCTTAACAGATGGCCATGAGTCGCTCGTGTGTGCCCAATTCTCAGCCGGGTGAGTATCACCTCGGCTCGCCGGTTATCCCTGCAGGAAGTTAGCCAGGGTTGTACGCTCTCCTTCATCGCCCGAAGTTGTGTGCCTTCTAAAGCTGTCCAGGATTGCTGCCAAGCAGATAGGAGCTGGCGACGGAAAAAACGTTGCACATCCTGGTATGGCACCGTAGTTGTTGAACTCCGGGGCAAACGGCAAGCGGACTTAGCAGCCGCGTCCACCTCCTCGTTCCCGGAAATCCCAACATGGCCTGGGGTCCAAGTAAAAACATAATGGTATCCGCGACTGAGCATTTGCGAGATCTGGGCCTGTATTCTTAAAACAAGGGAGTGAGCGGCAGTGTGCTGTTGCAAGGCCTGAAGAGCACTTAGAGAGTCAGTGCAAACAATAAAAGAGCCAGGAGCTAACTTGCAAATAAAAAGGAGCAAATAGTAGATGGCATACAGCTCTGCTGAGAAGACCGAAGTGGAGTCCAGAAGTCGAAATTTATGAGACTCACCGTTAATGAAGAACGCACAACCCGTAGTGCTACCTAACTGAGAACCGCCCGTAAAGACCGGAACATAGTTAGGGTAACGGCCCAGTAGTTCGGCAAAAAGTTGTTGGAACACCGAATGTGGAGTAGCGAGTCTAGAGGTGCTGGAAAGAGCGAGATCGAACCGCGCACGATCGAGTTGCCAAGCAGGATAAGGGCTGATGGACGACCTCTCCACGCGAGGCATTCGGAGGCCATGCGAATGTAGGAGATCCCGAAATCTTATTCCCATGGGGCGTGTCCGAGAACCAGGGCGCTTATAACGGTGGACTAAATCTGGACACAGAACTAGTTTGTAACAAGGATGATTGGGGTAACTTGCCATCTTCGAGACGTATGAGCAGAGTAACAGCGAACGACGAATATGGAGTGGAGGTTCGCCTGAGTCTGCACACAGGCAGTCGACTCGAGTGGTGCGGTAAGCTACTGTGGCAAGGCGGATACCAGTATGATGCACGGTGTCTAAAAGGTGAAGTTTAGAGACGGTCGTAGGCGAAGTTTAGAGGTCTTGGTCGTAGAAAAATCCCCACCCCCATCGCAGGGAATCGAACCCGGGACCCCTAGCACGGCAGGCAGGTGCTCTGCTGACTGAGATTCGGGACCAGCCTACTTTCAATTTGTTTTCAGCATTCTCCTGGCTTTAAGTTCCATCTAAGGCTAGAAAATAATACTGCTTGGAACTATTTTAGGCCATCTTAGTGATGTGTAAGTAACCTTGCCTTCTAACAGATTTCGCTGTTTCCGAAACCTAGAATTATGCATACCTCAATCGTCACTTCATTTCTCTATCGGTAGTCTTAAGATGTGATAGGCAACTTTTAAGTTTTTTATACTTGTTCCATTTGTAACCGCATTTAACTCCAGTGGTCACATCGGTGGCAATTCTCCCTTGGAACATTCGAAAGTGTTAAATCGTATTCGTTGGGTTTTAATCATTACATCATATTCGGACTCTCATTCACACTTCCAGACTCTGGGGAAGTTGAGAAATAATCTTGATCGGAGAAAAATCTTCATCCCCACCCCTGGGTATCAAACCCATGACCCCTACCACGGCAGATAGGTGTTCTACCGACTGTGCTATGTGTCCAGCCTTTTATTTTATTGTATTTATGCATACACGTAAAATAGTAATTATTTTAGGGTTATAATGTGTTTAATTTGTTTTCATATCTATATTATTAATAGAGGATGTATCTTTATTGGGGTCAAATATGTGGGGGAGTGTTTCCGACATCAAAGAACTAAGAAGTTTCATATGTACATGGGTGTGAAATCAATTATTTCAGAGTTACAACACAAAATCGAAAGTTACAAAGTTATTTGAAGTAGCTTCCTCTTGTTTCGATACATCAGTAACCCTGCGTTCCATGCTCTGGCGTAATCTGTTGAAAATTCTTGATGTGCTTCTATTTGGTCTAATCCAGTTTGGATACGTTCTCGCAAAATATCATCAAATCAGCAGTCGCGTGAACCAAGGACTATAAATGCTCCCATACGAAGAAATACATTCATCGAAGCAAGAGAACGTCGTTTTGAGTAATTTGTAACTTTCGATTTTGCATTGTAAATCTGATACAATTGATTTTCAGACCCATGTAAATATTAAGTCTTTTTAGTGTTTTGATATAGAAAACACGCCCACACATATGACACCAACAAGGCTACCTTCTGTATGCAGCACAATACACTCAACAAGTTACAATAACATTCCTGCTAATAGCTTTATTGTTATACAAATATTTACCATTTTTTGTTTTATTGCTCTAAAAGCCATTGCATAAAAATCTTGTGATATATTACATAAGGCATGCAGAAAATATTGACAATTATCCTGCAAATTTGCAATGCAGCTTTGGTTAATAGCAAAGAAAAATGCCAATATTCTTTCCTTTCTTTACAGTTGCACAAGAATTCAATTTATGGGGGCTGTTAGATAAAGAATGATCACAATTTTTTGACAACGTAGCTTTACTCATCCTCATAATTTTGATGGTCCCTCTAAAAATAGTCTCCCCTGAATGCGATGCACTTGTCCCAGCTTTTCTGCCAAAATATGTAGTGTTGAATGCCCGCTTTTACTACATACGGCACCGCTGGCGGTGACACTGATGATACATGAGATGAAGATGGAGCACCGGTGGAATGAGAAGGCGGGGGAAACCGGAGATCCCGGAGAAAACCCGCCCCAGCTCCGTGTTGTCCACCACAATTCTCAATTTGTGGTCACGTGTGATCGAATCCGGGCCGCCTTGGTGAGAGCCAAGCGGTCTAACCACTCTGCCACGGCGCGGCCAACTTTACTGCCAGTCTTCAAGGACATGATGGCAAGCACTTTTTGAAATATCCTTCAAAATCGCCTCCGCAGCCTTCACCACTGCTTCTGATGGTGGATAATGCCTCCCACGAAGGCGTTTCTTCAAGTTAGCGAATAGAAAAATGTCACATGGGGCTAAATCCGGACGATAGAGAGGGCGAGGGATGTACTTCACGTTGATGTTTGCTAGATATTCAGCAACAATATCGGCAGTATGCAGCCGTGCATTATCGTGGTGCAGCATCCAGCCTGCTTCACGGAAATGTGTTCTTTTACCCCTGATATGGACTTGCAATGTTTTCAGGACATCCCTGTAGTATTGTCCAGTTACTGATGTGTGTGCAGGTACAACATGCTGATAAGCCATTCCATTAATATCAAAGAATGAGATGACCATAACTTTCCCAGCAGAAATAACCACTTTTGCTTTTTGGGGGTTGGTAATGAAGGAGATTTCCACACTGAGCTTTGCTGTTTGCTCTCAGGATCAAAATGATGTAGCCAAGTTTCATCAGGAGTGATTACGTTTGAAAGGAACTCCGGATCTTCCTGTAACATCAACTTTAACTGCATGTTACCTCCATCGCAGCGGTAGACCATACTGAACATGTCTGAACTTACCTGGTTATCACAGGCGGGATCCAGGAGTACCAACAATGAAACTACTACGGCGTGTTTGTTTCACATTAACCTAACAGAATATAATAAGATTGAATTTTAGTGCGTAAAATTATGATCATTCTTTATTGAACAACCCCCGTAAAATCAAGAAGTATGTATTTTAGTCAATTTTTGGTTGACAAATGACGGCTTTGAAAACATTACACCTGCTAAGCTTTAGTAAAGTTGCTTAACTTGAGTTTGCGGTCACACACGTAATGCAGTCACGTTTAACTACGGTTCCCCTTTACAATCACCAAAGGATAAAATCATTTGCTACTGGGAAAGGCTATAACCATTGGAATATTCAGACAAATAGTATGGAATATCTCCGTAAACGATCACTCAAAGTAAAATTAAAGGTAAAGCCTTATTATACAGAAATTGTGTGCTTTAAGCGGATCTACATTTTTAATAGTAAGAATTTTTCTATGTGTTACGGCGTATAAAACCCAAAGAGCTGTTCTAGAAAGTTCCCAGAAAATACATAACATGTATTTCATTTAACGGAAGTTATTCTAAACAAATTGTTGGAGATATTTTTGAGAAATGAAAAATTTCCCAAAAGGTTTTCCATGTGATGAATTAATTTTTAGGCGGAATTATGCAAAATCTTCAACTGACAGAACTTTTGAAGACGCTTAATTTAAATACTAAGTTTGCTGTTTCACCGTTTCTCTGTTTGGATTAAGGGGACCACAAACATAAGTTTCGGCGAATATTTGTTTCTGTAAAATTAAATACGTTCACTAGGTATTACCGATTTATCTACTTTTTTTATTTATTTTTTTATTTTTTTATTTTTTTTATTTTATTATTTTTTATTTATTTTTTTATTTTTTTCATGTTTTTTTTTATTTTTTTGTTTATTTATTTAAGACGGGGATGGGTACCGGGTAAGAATTTTTTTTTCCTTGTTTTATTGGCTTGTACTGTGAGACAAATGAAGGGTTCTATTTGCTTAGATGGTTCTTAGATCTGCATTTGTTCCAAATGATAAATGTATGACTCCAGAGAACGTAAGGTTTTCTTCCGTATATAGGTCCATCTCTGCTCGTTTAAAAATATACGTAGGTGCTTTCCCAACACAGTGGCTCCTCGCCTTACTTTTATCAGCCAATGTAGTGCACCAGCAACCAGCCACACAGCAAAATTGTGAAATTTCTTGTCCTTGAAACGAAACTCCAGTTGTACCAGCTGTCTTACCGAACGTAAGTATTCTTCTGGACGAAGTTTATGTAATGCGTCTCGGATGGAGGTCCAAATCAAGTCAGCGCGCTGACAGTTGTACAAGCGATGTTCAAGTGTATCATCTTCCCCACATACGCCACAGATCTTCGAATTCACTCTCCCGTGACGCCACATCTTTTCTGCAGTTGGAACCGTTTCATTAACAACTTCATAAACCGTTTCTCTCCATATCGACGGAAGGTTACAGTTGGTTGCATTGGCCCAAACGCATTTCCAGTCACGACTGTATTTTGTTTCTACATTAGGTCGTTGAATACCTGGCTTCATCAAGTGACGATAGAGGTTCTTGGTAGTCAGAAAATTCTCCAGTCGCTCCCCAGAATTTTCAAGAGCACGAAGCTAATCTACTCGTATATCAAAGAGGAAGTAAATAAAAGTCCCACATTAAAGGAACTTCTTAGACTACCATCATGAAAATGTCTTATTATGAAGGTGCTCTCAGAAGCACTATTTGTTACATTTGATATGAGTGTGATAAGTTGCGCAAATTTTGCGTGCACGTCACAGATTCTATGAAGTGCATGCTCTATGCAAGTTACATGAACCACTTTAGTGTAAAATTGTCGTTCCACAGCGATATGTTTTAGTTAGAACTTTTATATGAATATTGTTTTCTGGTATGACTTAGTAGGCCATGAAATGACAGTATTAAAACAAATATATGTGTAATTTTGTGATTGGCCTTAGTAATAATGGCATTACGTAATGCAGTGACGTAGCAGTACACCTGTCAATCACAAAATTAATAGAGGAGTAACGATATTTAAGGAAAATGAATAATCTTGAGATAGATATATGTTCTTCAGTCTTGTTTCATAACGATGGAAAAATGTCGCGGTGTATATAAAAGATTTGTAACTAAAAAGCCATAATCGTAAAAAAGAATTATTCGGCATTCGTAATGGTGACGAGTGGTCGTTAGATTATACAATAAAATTCAATAATATATAAAACTCAATCATCAAGAAACAATTTTACCTGCAATGATTAAAAGGGACGGTCACAAATATCGCTCCCAACTTTGGGGCTGATTAATCATCGAGAAACGGGACGACCTGTTAAATCGCCACAAATATTAACTTAAAAATAAGGATTTATCGACGTGTTGGAGGTAATTTACAGCGGCTGATTAAGAAAGAAAGTTCGAGTGAATTGTAATCCAGATTATACAATTACATAATATATTACGAACTCGGAGTCATATCAAATTTTATCTCTGTCACTCTGATTAAGATGGATGGTTACAAATATGTTGCCCGAACGTGTGGCTGATTAAGTTGGAGAACCAACGTGCATTCCTATCTCCTGCGAGTGGTGGAATAACGCCACAACCATATATTTGGCTGCGTCTGATAGGAAAACAAACATTTTCATAACATAAGACCTAAATCTTTCCTGACGACGAATGCGCTCACTTTCTTCTCGGGAAGCAAGTCAGGTGAAAAGATGATTAGACATCAACGTTTCGGGAGTGTGCATCTCTCCAATCATCAGGATATTTATTAAATGTTATAGCCACAAAATGAAATACAGCATATGATACAAATATAAACAAAGACAAAACACTATCAAAATTCGCATTACTGAACAAAAGACTGTTTTCAGTAAATTAAATGCCAGGACAGGAGATGGCGTGAGTATAGAAAATTATGTCAAAGAAACGTAACTACTTAACTTGATTATCAAGCTGTGTTGATCTTTGCTTCTTAATTCGACGGATTTCCATTTTAAGGCCGGTTTCCAAGAGGAGCTGAACTGAAATCCAGCATCACGATTAAGCGTGCTCCTTTCAGAGGAAATCGCCAAAGACTCCTTAATTCTCCGCTCCCAGTAACTGTTGCACTTTGTCAAAATGGTTGTCTCCCGAAATTTGACTCTATGGTCGTTATCAAAACAATGCACTGCCAGTCCAGACTTCTCAGGTTACATTAAACGAATACTCCGTTCATGTTCCATTAGTCTGGTAGCGATGATCCTTCCGGTTTGTCTTATATACTGTGTCCTACATTCACAGGGTATGCGGTACATTCCCGGAACTTGGAAGTCCAGTTTGTCTGAACCATCATCAACATCAACATCTGGACCATCAACATCAGGACCATCCACAAGCCACCTCCGAAAGTTAAGCATCTGTTGAGACCAGTGGAAGAAAAAACTGGACTTCCAGGTTCCGAGAGTGTACCGCATTCCAAAAACACGTGTCAGTTAGAAAATTTAATGTAATGTCCGCACGTTGGCCATAATAGCTCAATGTTTAGAGCGGCTGGATGGCAACCAGAAGATCCGCGGTTCAAATCCCGGCCATGGCATTGAAGTTTGCAGTCTGACTCTATCTTTCCATACTTAAGCCTACACTATACGTCTAATGTGAAGGAACAATTAAGTTCCTAAAATTGTACCTAGTAGTGGTCCGAACTATAAAGCCCGGGACTTAAAGTATTTACAGCATAGTAAGTTGACATTAAGGTAGTTGTCTCATGTGTTTATGAGAACTCCTAGTGGTTTACTATAAAGCCCGGGTCTTAAAGTACTTACAGCATAGTAAGTCGTCATTAAGGTAGTTGTCTCATGTGTTTATGAGAACTCCTAGTGGTTAACTATAAAGCCCGGGCCTTAAAGTACTTACAGCATAGTAAGTCGTCATTAAGGTAGCTGTCTCGTGTGTTTATGAGAACTCCTAATGGTTTACTATAAAGCCCGGGCCTTAAAGTACTTACAGCATAGTAAGTCGTCATTAAGGTAGTTGTCTCATGTGTTTATGGGAACTCCTAGTGGTTTACTATAAAGCCCGGGTCTTAAAGTACTTACAGCATAGTAAGTCGTCATTAAGGTAGTTGTCTCATGTGTTTATGAGAACTCCTAGTGGTTTACTATAAAGCCCGGGCCTTAAAGTACTTACAGCATAGTAAGTCGTCATTAAGGTAGTTGTCTCATGTGTTTATGAGAACTCCTAGTGGTTTACTATAAAGCCCGGGTCTTAAAGTACTTACAGCATAGTAAGTCGTCATTAAGGTTGTTGTCTCATGTGTTTATGAGAACTCCTAGTGGTTTACTATAAAGCCCGGGCCTTAAAGTACTTACAGCACAGTGAGTCGCCATTAAGATAGTTGTCTCATTTGTTTATGAGAACTCCTAAGTTGTTTACTGGGAAAAACACGAGTCAGTTGTAGAAATTACCTCAGTTTATTATGAACCTTTTGATTTATGGATCCTAGATTTCCTAATGAAATCTCTACCTCAGTAAAGTAAAACATAAAATACTTTTCATAAGCTCTAGGTAAGCAACATTAATGTTTCGTAGTGAAATTAACAAAGTAAGTGAAGCTAAAAGAATATAACACTTCAAACAAGGCTAGATTTGTGTGTAACAGTATCAGGCAGACAATTCGGTGTAAAGGCTTTGTTTCACTTGATGGGTCAATCCAAAGTGCTGATATAGTAGTCTAGGGAAGCTCCTGTTACAGAAGTAATAAAGAGCCAGACAGCATGTTGAAGGTCAAGGGGATAATCATCTAACGCCCCTTGACCCCTAGAGAACGGACGATGTTGATTGGATAGCGTCTCGACCTGAGTGGCTACACTCCCTGGAGAACCATCCAGTAGGCGGGAAATGTTTATCTGCAACTGCCAAGATACCCTTGGATTTGCTTTTTGGCCAATGTTACGTGACGTGGAGCTCTTTTTGTGTTCCTTTTAGTTCTTCACTTGATAAGAGTACATTTACTGCAAAAGAAACATTAGCTATATCTTCAGAGAGGTACCATACTATTCGTCACAAAAAGTGAAAATTTAATGGTTTTTGTATGTTTATTTCTTTGATTTCTCCATCATTTGCATATTATTGGCTACTTCTTAACAATTTGATTGTATTCAAGCCAACGCATAAGAGGCTCTTGAATCAAACAAGCACATACTTCTTGCGTTTGGTGCTACAAAGGAGACTTGCATCCGTACAGCTACGTATGTTCCATGTTTCGTCAGAAACCAACTTCATAACCAATTTGGTCTTCTACTCGTTTACAAGTACATCCGCCGGCTGACACGACCTTTCTTTTACCATCTCCAGGAGATCCCTGGAACTGTTACCTGCAATTTCGGCGATCGCACTCGCCAACCAACTCGCCTCAAGCGCAGACAGCCATAAGATCTCCTCCTGAGTGGCATCTCCAGCACAGACGACCCAGATGAGTGATGACTGTCAGACTTATTTACCAGCTTTATCCGTAAATTAAGTTATCCAATTTTATTTAATATAGGAAATATGTTTATTGTCAACGGATAGGCGGAACTTACAGATACTTTTCAATGTAGCATGCGCTGTGCCAGTTTTTGTATACCCTTGTCATATCACTCTCCCGCCAAAATGCACAGGTAGCGCTCAACCTCGTTTTTCAAATCATTGTCGGTGGAAATGTGTTCCACCCAGGTGTGACTTCAACTCAGGAAACAGATGATAATCACTTGGTACTAATTCTGGACTGTAGGGGGGATAGGTGAGGATGTCCCATCCGAACTGGCTCAGGAGATCAGTCGTTGCGTTGTCGTGATACAAAAATCACTTCCTTCGTCAGCATTCCCCTCCTTCGATTTTCAATTTTTTTAAAAGTCTCACAGTAGCTAGCGGCGTTTACTGTTGTACCGGAAGGCATAAACTAGCACAAAAATACACATTTACTCTCCCAGAACACACTGGCCATCACTTTGCCGGCAAAAAATATCTGTTTGAACTTTCGCGGCATCGGCGAATTCAAATGCTGCCACTGATTTAAGATTTAAGATTCATTCATCCTTTTGATTATAGTACATGATATAGGACACTTCAAGTACTTATAACTAAAAATTATACAGTAAACATTTACACAACACAAGTTTAGAAATTAAAATTCAGAAACTGTATGTATAATATAACAATTTATCTGTAGTTGATATTAAAAAAATCATCTATACTATAAAAACAATGTTCTAACAGGAACTTTTTCACACAGTTA
Source organism: Mantis religiosa (assembly GCA_030765055.1). Classification (NCBI taxonomy): domain Eukaryota; kingdom Metazoa; phylum Arthropoda; class Insecta; order Mantodea; family Mantidae; genus Mantis; species Mantis religiosa. The sequence continues at coordinate 197,376,954 of CM060952.1, read as the reverse complement.
AGGAAGTGCAGATATTGTCAACCCAGAAGGGGTTCATGGAAAAGTATTTAACAACTCATCAACTGAGTAAAAACAATGTTGCAGTAGCAGATGTTTCACCTTGTGCTTAAATGCAGTTTCTGAGGTGGGGAGTTTAATATTATCAGGTAACTTGTTATATAAGGTAATTCCAAAGTGTCTTACGCTTTTGCTGAATAGTGATGTATTATGTGTAATCATGCTCAGTTTATGCCTATTTCTAGTGAGACGCGAACGTTCTCTAGTTTCTGGTGTTGTGTAGTACACCCAAGTTTCATCGCCAGTGATAATGGAATACCACAATTCCTCGCCCTGTTCTGCATAGCGCTGCAGGAATCGGTGGGAGCTTCAACACGTTGCCGTTTATGGTCTTCGGTGAACATTTTGGGGATCCACCTCGTACACACCTTGAGATAATGCAAATGTTCAAAATCTTGTCAATCGTAGGCCTACTGACTTCAGGAATAAGTTCGCACAGCTCGCAAACTGTTTCACGACGATCCTTAAGCATTTCTAGCTCCACTTTTGCAATTGTTTCGGATGAATCCGAAGGCCGACCAGAACGCTGTTCGTTCTGATGCACTTTCGCACGTTTTTGACGTCCATACACCAAGGCCCATAGACTGTACAGTATATTGCGTAAGATATTCCATTCACTTCTGATAGACACACCAGAAGTTTACGTACTAGAGGAAACCTTATTCGTATTTCAAATTTCTTTTATCAATGTAGCTTTCTTTTATTTACTTTTATAAGTTGGAATCCAAAAGTGTTTTACAATAATCATACTGTATGGCAAGCTTACATTACTTAACATCTATTCATACTAAGTAATGGGTAATACTTTGTCTAAGCTCCTGAGATGTGTACAACTTTTTTGCCTGACGCTATGCCCTCCCGCTAAGCAACCGAAGTGGAGTAGTTGCCGATACAACAGGCATTAGCCTACTGCTCCTGATTTGTGGAACTGCACCAAACGCCTATCGCTATACTGTCCCGCCAAGTAGCCACGGTGGAGTAGTTAACGATAGAACACAGATTTTTTTCTTTTAATACGGTGTAACGTTCATTGTTTTTTAATAATGTGCGTTTTTATAACCTTATTTTAAAATATTACCTATTATTTTACACCTTAATATATTTTCTTGTGAAATACTCTTAATAAGTGCTACAACGCTGGCAGTTTTTTACTAACAGGTAAGGTGTATTACGTCACCATTTTACCGTATTTTTAAGAGAGGAGGAAGGGAGGGTGGAGGGAAGGGTGGAATGGAGGGAACGTATTTCTATCTTATTATTTTATTTTACCTCAGTGTCTTACATGGACGGGAAATATGTCGGAAAGGGGTATCATATTGTCTGTATCTCTTATACCTGCAGTATCCACGGTTTCAAGGGCGCTATCTTCATAAGCTATATCATTGTCCATCTCTCATCGCGTAAAAATTGTCTGAGATTTGATGTCGTACCATCAATCGGGGTGTCCAGGGTGTTTCACCATGCAAATGTATTCATTATCAGCCAGAGCAATACACGTTGTAATGAAGGGGCTCACCTTAGGAGGATTCAAGTGTAATATATCTACATGTGAAGCATCGCATCCGGCAGGTATTCAACTATTACATTTGTCGATCACTCACTTTATTATCCCAGCTTTTTCGGAACATACAATCACTCGATACGGAAGTGAATCTGCTGCCAAGCAAATACGGCATCTCGGGCAGCTAGCCATTCTGTGTCGATACAGTTTGTCTGCCGTTGGAAGAATTTCATTTACAATTTCGTATGTCACAGAAACCATTTGGTGTTCAGTTGCTGAAAGCCAAAAAATTTCCCTATGCGCTGCCAGATTATCCTACTGGTCCTCATATGCGGAACTGCAGCAAACGCCTGGCGCTATACCCTCTCGCCAAGCAATTTAGGAGCAGTTGCCGATACAACAGGAAATATCTTAATCTAAAAAACTATCTTACTGGTCCTGATTTGTGGAATTATACCAAACGCCTACCGCCATACACTGCCGTCAAGCAGCCAAGGCGGAGTAGTTGCCGATACAACAGGGATTATCCTACTGTTCCAGATTTACGGAACTGCAACACCTGGCGCTATACCGACCCGCCAAGCAGCCGAGGCGGAGTAGTTGCCGATACAACAGATATTATCCTACTGGTCCTGATATGCGGAACTGCACCATACGCCTATCGCTATACGGCCACGCCAAGCAGCCGAGGCGGAGTAGTTGCCGATACAACAGCGATTATCCTACTGTTCCTGATATGGGGAACTACACCAAACGCCTATCGCTATACCGTCCCGCCAGGCAATCGAGGCGGAGTAGTTGCCGATACAACAGGGTCCTACTGGTCCTGGTATGCGAATTTATTTGCATTCAAAAAGTGGCTCAGAGCAGAGCGATACAAAATGCGTAAATATCATGAGGTTTGGACCGATTTAAATGATCAACTAGATCTCACTTGCTGACTTCCTTTCTAAAATGTTGCAACAAAATGTAACCAAACATGAATAAATAAAGTAAAACCATCCCTCCCACTCTACCCTTCCCCTTTGTGATCTTGATTGTTTATTTAAAAAAAGGCAAATGTTAAAAAAATTGAAAGCATATTCTGGAAATGTTGAATTAAATTGCTCAAATTGAGACTTGTAGCAAGTAAGACACAGAAAAAAAGGAACGGCACCAAACGCCTATTGCTACACCGTCCCGCCAAGCAGCCGCGTTGGAGTAGTTGCCGATGCAATAGGGATTAGAATCCCTATATTTATCTACTTTAACTGTCCCTAGAAACACCGTGGTGTTGGGGGATTCTTGTTCCTCCATTGTTTAAGGTGGGATTGAGGTACGGAAACTATTTGTGTTTACCGATGGTAAACTATTCTGTATTGTTTACTATTCTGTGTACAGCAGCTTGTGATACTATGAGATAGCATGTTGGTATTTTATAGACAAATATGGATGATAAACACATCTAGGGTACTACTCGTATTACAAACATATTTCTGTTCATATTTTTGGTTCGCTGCCTCCCTACACACTCTCTTCTTGTTTAATAATCTTTTTCCCACTAATTTCTACCTTAATTCCACTATACTAGATTACCAACACTTGCGGCTGTTGGTTAAATATGAGCTAGATATCTTCTACATGAAACAATCGAAAATCAGAAATTATGCTAGTTTGAAATTGTGTTTATTTGGAACTGATGAGATTCAAATAACGAGAGCATTTTTGTGTTATAAAGACAAAAGTTTTAATATTGTCTCGGTCATAAATGCAGCGTATGTTTGTGCATTATTAATATGCACTGTAACCATAAATTCTACATTTAGTTGTACTAAGCATGCATGGAATCATTGTTAATTTACACATTAATTGTTCGGTTTTATACCAACGTGTATGTGTGCCAAAACAATGATATGTACGTGATTTAAAATGCTGATATACATCGGGCATCCATTATGGCTGAGTCCTGAAAACCTTACAGTACAGATGCACGCATTTATCACACTAACTACCAGATGTGTATCGCGATTTGAAAATATGTTTATTTATGTCTGTATAATTTTAACTTTTGAAATAAAAAGTTCAGAAAAATATTAGCAAAGGAACGCGATTCCCATACGATTAAATAATTATTGTTTAAGATATTTTGAGTTAATAGCGCTTTCATTTTTAATGAGAATAAATGGATCTGTGTTTACTTATTTCGAAAGCAAAGAAGGAATATATTAGTAGTTCTGTAAATACAAAGGATAACCTTGCCCAGAAAAGTGGTAGCCGTAGAATAGCACCAGCCGATTCTGCATAGTAACGGTGATCTGCTTTGACAGCAAAGTTACTTGTAGCTAACGTACCTTAGATAATTATGAATCTTATTCCATATTTAATGTAGGTTTTACTCCAACCTTACAATTAGCTGTGTAGTGTTTAATGTCCGCTTTTACTACATACGGTACCGCAGGCGGCGACACTGATGATGCATGAGATACAGATGGAGCACCGGTGGAATGAGATGGCGGGGAAAACCGGAGATCCTGGAGAAAACCCGCCCCAGCGCCATGTTGTCAACAGCAAATCTTACTTTGCGGTCACTTGGGGTCAAACTCGGGCCACGTTGTTGACAGCGAAGAGGTCTAACCACTCAGCCACGGAGCGGTCAGTCAGTTGGTGAAATTTCTTTTGGCGGTATTTTCGAACAAAGTGTAATTTGACTTTTAAAGCACTACATTTTATTTATTTAACCTAATATATAATGCAACATTAGTAGTAACATAAAAGTTTCATTCAGTTGGAGAATTTAATGTGATGTTGGCACGCTGGCCATAGCAGCTCAATGGTTCAGAGCGGTTGGACGGAAACCAGAAAATCTGTGGTCCAAATCCCGACTATGGCATTGAATTCTTCAGTCTGGCTCTACGTTTTCATAGTGCGTCCTACACACGTCTAGTGTGAAAGAACAATTAATTTCCATTAATTGTTCCTAATAGTGGTCCGAACTATAAAGCCCAGACCTTAAAGTACTTACAGCATAGTAAGTCGTCATTAAGGTAGTTGTCTCATGTGTTTATGAGAACTTCTAGTGGTTTACTATAAAGCCCGGGTCTTAAAGTACTTACAGCATAGTAAGTCGCCATTAAGGTAGTTGTCTCATGTGTTTATGAGAACTCCTAGTGGTTTACTATAAAACCCGGGTCTTAAAGTACTTACAGCATAGTAAGTCGTCATTAAGGTAGTTGTCTCATGTGTTTATGAGAACTCCTAGTGGTTTACTATAAAGCCCAGACCTTAAAGTACTTACAGCATAGTAAGTCGCCATTAAGGTAGTTGTCTCATGTGTTTATGAGAACTCGTAGTGGTTTACTATAAAGCCCGGGTCTTAAAGTACTTACAGCATAGTAAGTCGTCATTAAGGTAGTTGTCGCATGTGTTTATGAGAACTCCTAGTGGTTTACTATAAAGCCCGGGTCTTAAAGTACTTACAGCATAGTAAGTCGCCATTAAGGTAGTTGTCTCATGTGTTTATGAGAACTCCTAGTGGTTAACTATAAAGCCCGGGCCTTAAAGTACTTACAACATAGTAAGTCGCCATTAAGGTAGTTGTCTCATGTGTTTATGAGTACTCCTAGTGGTTTACTATAAAGCCCGGGCCTTAAAGTACTTACATGTAGTAAGTCGCCATTAAGGTAGTTGTCTCATGTGTTTATGAGAACTCCTAAGTGGTTTACCGGGAAAAACACTAGTCATTTGGAGAATTTAATGTTATTTTGGCACGTTGGCCACAGTAGCTCAATGGTTTAAAGCGGCTGGACGGCGATTTTTAAAGATCTCTCAAAAAATTTCGTCCAGCATATCTTTGAAGACTGGCAGAAACGCTCGGAGAAGTGCAGCGCATTCAGGGGAGACTATTTTGAGAAGGACCATCAAAATTATGAGGATGAGTAAAGGTACGTTGTCAAAATTGTTGTGATCTTTCTTTATTGAACTGCCATCGTACAATGAGAATTTAAACAACAAAAGCAACTTAAGTAACACAAATTTCAGGCAGCACTTCACAGACGTTTTGTTCCCCAAAACATAATTTAATTATTAGTTAAATAATTACTGGCCTATCTGTTAGACTTCTCTAGCTTGCCACAAATTACAATGAATATAATAAAATAACAAAACTAAATCGTAAACTCTGGCATGGAGTGAACTGGGTTAATTTTGGAACTCCCACAAACTTATAGTTATATAAATGAAATTACGATTTTTTTTTTGTAATTTACGTTCTCCACGGTTATGTCGTATCGGACGATGAATGAATTGGGTGAAATGATGCTAAAATGAGGCCAGGGTCCAAGGAGCTTAGAGTTACCCGACATTCCCCTTGAAGGATAAGGGAAAACTCCGGAAAAACCTTATGCAGGTAACTCGTTCTGACCGAGATTCGAACTCGGGACCTCTTGAACGTGAGGCAGGCATGCTACCATCTACGCTACCGAGGCGGGCGACGAGATAATTTTCACATAATTTTGTGAATGAATACATCGCAACATATTCTCTATAGATGGTCAAATTGTCCCTTTTAATTGCTCTTTATGAAGTTTATTCTTTTCATTTAGTGTTTAGTTGCAATAAAACTTTCTATTTCGGTCTAAATGTACCCATATGCCTATAATGTAAATTGAAGTGCATATTACTAGCAGCATAATTAATACAGAGGACTAAACAGTGTAAGGATTAGCATTTGTAAGAAGGAACAGGAATTCTTAAGCAGTTGGCTTCAAATAACGTGCACTCACTGCTATGTGTAAGCCAAAGAACCTAAATATCTCCAGGCATGTGTTATCGACTGTAAGCAAACCAGTCTGGTAGGTGATGTCTGCAAACAACAGACTGTCGCGATAAAAATTACTCGAAATTAAAATTACTGAATGAATGAATAATATATTCGAGCAATTTCTTTTTAGAATCTTTTATATTATTACTTATAATTGTTTACCTATCCCACACTATTTCCTCTATTACCTTGTTGCTACATTTTTTTCTTTTCTATAGCGACATTTTACTTAAAATTCAATTCTTACATTCTCACAAGCATTTGGTTTGTATTGCAAAACATAAATATATTTAACAGTTATATGCATTTTCAAAGAATTTTAGGAATCATTATTTATTGATAGATTTTGTAGTTGTGCACTTAGTTGCTCCTTCAAATGTTGAGGACTTTTTATCTTCTTTCGTATTCTTCTGGCCTGCTTTTCTACTTTGTTTATGTTAGAATTTTTCTTCTTACATGACAATGGACTAGGTCCTTTCTTTATCTTTTCTTCCTTCTAACTTCTCTTTCTTCTTTCATTCCAGTTTTATCTGTTAAACTGTTTAGCACCATCTTCTCCCTCTCACTGAGACTGAATCAGGACGCAATGTTCAGTTTAGCTTGCTGAATGCTAGCTTCAGATGGATGTTCAAAAGTGGGTAGTACTTTCTGGTGAAAGCATATCAGTGGAGTTTCTGGAACATTCACGACTATTTCCTGAAGTTCTTTGTCTATAACTGTTGGGATTATTGATTCCAATCATGGACTGGAAACATTCCGATACAACTACAGGACTATTATGGCCACATTCATGTAGTGCAAACTGTTTAATAATCACTAACGTTCCAGAAAGATCTGGACCCAAATCCTGGGTTTTTATAATTGCTCATTTTGTTGTCAGCAACTTTACACTTCCTTCTAGGTACTTTGACATCTGCTCCCTGATATTAACTTTATGCTGCAGGGCCACAAAACATATTGTTCCATCAAGTAAAATCTGGTACGGTTGCCTGAATACATAATTATTGCATTAGAAACTCATATAACTATGTAGTGTTTTATGCCTTCTGATTTTCATGCTTTACGTTCGTTCAAATTCTACTTCATATGAATTCACTTATTCAAGTGAAAACATTCATGGTGTAACGATTGTTATTTCTAAACCTCAGAAGAAAAATATAAATGTTCCTACTTCACAGCAAGAGGTTAATTCCCCATTTGGTTTCCTGCAAGAGATTTAAACTCCAGGCACATTCCAAGTTGCCACGTCACAGATTAAATCCAGACTGACCCTGGCTTACATGACACACTGCTCTTCTGTTCTGCCAGGTAGCTCTTAACCTCCTTGTTACTGAAATAGTCCCTTTATTCCCCCTCATCTTCATTTCTTATATTCTTTACATTTCTTGCCCACTTTTTTTACTTTCTGTAATAACTCACCAATACGTCTTACTTTCTTTACGTGCTTTTCTGTTAGCATTTTAAAGCTACTATACTTTTTTCTACCTTCTCCCAGTTTTCTTCACAAAAGTTTTTTCTCCATATTGAAGATAACTGTGGATAACAAATAATTTAAAAATAACAAAACTGATTTAAAATATATTCTAAGGAATATAAGACAATAACAATTTTTCCCTTTACGGTATAAGGATACTTAGATGAGGTATTAGTCACCTATGGCACTACCATCTGAAGTGCAGTAACAGTTCATCTTTATTTTATTGGCTTCTGCTATTACTTTTAAAAAAATCCCATGATTATTTGCAATTATAATTTAAAGTGGAATACTAGAATTGTGCAATTAGGTTCCAAGTCAAGTGTGTCAAGGGGTATTCTTTGTTTTCTTTATGAATTAGCTTTAACTATTATTGTATAATTTAGAAACACAGCTAAACCAAAATATGGTTATAATTGCATTAGAAATATAATTTTTCTTGTAAACCGAAAATTATGGAACATTTATGAAATTAATTAGAACTTATCTAAAAGTATTCTCTTGAAACTATCTCAATATTCTATTTTCCACCCAATAATACCTTTACCCAGCTAAATCTGAAAGATAGTAATATATTGCAGATAAACCTTGAATTCCATATTGCATTTAACAGATAAAGGACGAACATCTGATGCAGATGCGTTTCAAATGGAGCGCTACTTCTGCAGTGTGACGAATACAAGGGTTGTCATAGTAACATTCGACTGACCTGCTCAAATCTTTCATAGTTGGTAGCCTAAAGTGTCCGGAGAGCGAACGTGCTGGCCAGTTTCTGTGGATGCGATCTGTGAAACCCAAAATGGTGGGAAAAGACGGCTGTGAACACACCCTTTAATATACACGTTCATTAGGTGCCGAGGTGCGTTCGATAACTGGTGCACCCGGCTAACTAGCTCACCCTTGTGTAAAGAAGCTAGCATTCACCACTCCACGGCGATTGTTTTGTTTGGTTTTGTCTCTCCAACTGGATAACGTAACGCATTGTTGATTGGCTTCCAAATCCCAAATAACTGGTTTATTTTACATCTATTTAGCAGAGTAAGCATAGTTCATGAACAAAAGTTGAACCAGATGCGTAGGAACATTATCCATTGATTATAAAAATATTCTGCACATTATGGGACATTTTATTTGTTATTTGTTTCCTCTTCAGACAAACCTGTAAACAAACTATTAAGAAATCGTTTAATAATTTACAATTTAATAAAGGCAGTTTCCGAAAGTAGCAGTTACACACAAGATGACCGGGCGATAAATCTTAGAATGTCATTTGATAGCTTCTTAGAAATACCCTTGCTCAGTAATTACTTTTGCCCTCTATAGACTAATATCCGGTAAATACGCAGTATTAATCAAAGTCCAGGTGATGGTATTATTGGGAATACTGACAGAAATGTATATATAAATTCAGAACTTTTCAAGATTTTCAAGAAAAACCCACACGATAAATTGACATTTACATGAGTAACGTTTATGGAGCCCATGACGTAACAGCCTGCTACTGAACCAGAGCCTGCACAAAGCAGTTACAGCTTCACTTGTGGTTTTGTACCTCTGCTATTTATCTACACCCAACTTTATTTTGTTAATTATTAATTAGCAAACAAAAGACTTCTAGAGACAAAGTTGCTCTACATTGCACACAAAAACAGAAGCATAGCTCAGTTGGTAGAGCGCCTGCCCACCGTGCGAGGAGTTCGGGTTCGATTCCCAGCAGGATGTGGGGATTTTTGCTCCGACCAAGATGATGCCCCATCTTCCCCAGAGTCTGGAAGTATGAATTAGAATGCGAATGTGTCCATGATCTTATGATTAAAACCCAACGAATACGAATTGATACATTGGGTTTGTTGTAAATGAGGACATTTGGAGTTAAAGGAAAAAAAAAAGTTTTCTTTTATGAACTGAGAAGAGAATTTAATTTAGAGACCCATATGTTATTTGTTGATTACGTAAAAGCATGTGAAAAACTTATGGGATATAATGACTGAAAACGGATATCCTCAACATTTAATTTTAATGATAAAGAAAATGTACGAAGGGACTTGTATTAGCATGGATAATGGTTTTAAGTCAGGTTCTATCAACCTAGGTGTAAGACAGTGCTTCCCAATGTCGCTAACTCTTTTTATTATTTATATCGATGCAGCAGTTGCCGAATGAAAAGCTCAGTTGAAAGTAGATTTTAAGTTAGGTCGTACAATCTTAAATACAGTCCTGTTTACAGATGATCAGGTCATTCTGGCAGATACTGAAGATAGATTACAAATAGCTTTGTACCAACTCGACAAAACTATGTCAAAGTATAATTTTATCATTTCAGCAGAGAAAACGAAAGTGATGTCTTTTATTGGTAAATACCCAACATGGTCCAAAATTCTCCTAAAAAAATACTAGAAGAAGTTAAATATTTTAATTACTTAGGATGTGGTATTTCCTATGAATGTGACAGAGATTTAAAACAAAAGGTGTATAAACTTCAAGACATATGTGGCACTATAAAACGAACATTGAAAAACAAAACAAGAAGAGATACCATATTAAAGTTTCATAAAACTATGGCAGTGCCTGTTATATCTTATGGAGCCGAGACCTGGACCTTGAACAGAACTGATAAAAGAATAATTGAAACGGCTGAAATAAAATTTTTGAGGTACGTAGCTGGCTGTAGTCTTAAAGATCACATTAAAAGTGAAACAATAAGAGAAAAACTAAAAGTATTTACTTTAAATGACAAAATCAGGGAGTACAAACTGAAATGGCGAGATCATCTCTCTCGAGTGCCAGAAGAAAGACTCACCAAACAGGCCTTGCAGTATAAACCAGTTGGTGTAAGAGATGTTGGAAGACCACGGAGACGCTGGGAAGACACCTTCTGAGCCGAAACAGGCCTATCTGACATATCTTGAAGGTTGATGTTGATTATGTGTCCGTGATCTGATGATTAAAACCGAACGAATACGAACTGATACACTGGGTTTGTTGCAAAGGAGGACGGCCGCACATATGGCCATTTGAGGGTCATAAATGGAACAAAAAAGCTTTGTTTTATGAACTGCTTCGGTGTAATAGTCAATTTTATACAACTTTATTGCGGTACACTTCCTGTGAATTTCCAGATCTTCCGAAAACTTCCAAACTAGGGAAGTAAAATCTTTACAAGCGATCGATCGTAAGAGTGCGTATACAGGATTCTTCTTCTAAAACCTAACAGGTGCAAGGTATTTCGGCTATCTGCGATCAGGAGTGCCTGAGACGGCGTTGACCCTACATAAACTTCACGCGTAAAGCATGTATAACATCCTCACCTTGTAGAAGATGCTGAAAATGTTGTCCAACCTTGGCTGAACAAGCATTATATTGGGAGCACACTTTCTGACTCACACAATTAATTTTGGCCACTTTAATGTCTCCGATTTCATTTCTAATACTTTTTAATGCTGCCAATATATGAGGATTTGTCTCATAAACTTTGTCTTTCAGGTGACCCTACACAGTTTTAGATCGGGGGAGTGAGGGGGCCATACAAACAAGCAAGATGGACCTATATATGGAAGAAAACCTTGCGTTCTCTGCAGCCATACATTTATCACTAGGAACAAATGCAGATCTAATAACCATTTAAGAAAATAGAACCCTTCATATTGTCTCACGTACAAGCTAATAAAACCAGAAATGTTCTAAACGACTTACCCTGTAGTCATTAAAAATTATAAAAAAATAAATAAATAAAAAATAAACAATTAAAATATATAAGAAGTAAAAGAAAAGATATAAACATAAAAAAATAAAATAAAATAAACTTATAATACACTTGTTCAATAGTCTTTCTTTGCTTGGAGATACTTAAAATGATTACTTAAGACATACAAAGAGTTAAGTAACAAAAAAAGATATCTTTTTCTCTTGAGTTATGAATAAATTAGGGTTTTGCTCTAGGGATTCTGAAAATAAAAGCGTTCACAGTACAAAAACAAAAAACAGTAAAAAAATATTACTTGTAAAACACCCAGTGAAATTTAAAAAACAAAACAACATCTTGAGACTTTGGGATCAGTAGGGAGAACTAATCAACTCAGTCAACCAGACTAACATCAACTTTGTGGGTGGAAAATAATACCCCCCCCCCCGCAAAAAAACAAGCACTAACCTCACTGTCTTCTGGCACTTCCCTTATTTTATTTAAGGACTTATCTGCTGTATGGTCAGTGGCACAATCTTTTTGAAACTACCTATATGACATTTGTTCATGATAAAACTTTGTTAAAATGTTATGTAGGTTCTTCTCTGCATTTACAACAGTGTGATCGTAGAATATTGGACTCCAAACAGCATACTCCAACATTCCGATCATAATGAGGATTTCTTGAATGTAATGTAGATTTTTAGACGCCCAGTACAGATTGTTAGGAGTGTTGCTAAGATGGAATCACAATTCCTCAGAAAAGAACAGAAACTCTGGTTCAATTAAACCGTCATACATTGATGAAAGCAACCATACACAATACTGCATTCCTGATACTAGGTGAGCGCAAACTGCTAGCACCGCGCACAACGGCAGCCGGTAGTAGGGGACTCTAGCAAGGTTGGCGATGAGGCGTAACGACATGTGTTCCGTTAGCTTTTAAATAAAGAAACCTGTACATACAAACAGGTGTTGTATATCATATCATTCTTAACATACGGAAATTAATTTTAATCAAATAATGTCATGATCAACGGCGTACACGTTTTAAAAGCACACATAATAGCGTCCGTTTCATGTTATGTCCAAACGTATACTAATAATTTAAGTGGGCTAATAGTAATAACTAGGGCCCAGAATTTTTTGAAGAGTCATCTTTTTTCTGAGTAGTCACAGACGATTCTTGTTGGAAATTAAGTACATTCTGGAACAAAATACGCTAGATATATATGGTTTTATAGGTCATCAAAATGCATTTTTTCCAGATTTTTATAATAAAGTCTTCTTCTTCTCTTTATGGCATAGGCAATCCAGTGCCGGATCCGCCTTCGAAGTCCTCCAGCCATCGTTTCCTCGGTCTGCCCACCGATCTCCTACCTATAGGATGATACTGTAATATCTGTTTTGTAAGTCTATTATCTGACATTCTTTCAACATGTTCCTTCCATTTTTGTTTGAGATATAATAAAGTAATGTTTTAATATTCATATGCTTTTTCCGGTGAATTTCTTTCTTTTACACGAATTTATTGGGCATTTTCATCTGTAGCACTCCTTCGCGAGGCCCGAGTTCGATTCCCGTGGCCGTACTGATCCTGATCCATAAGCTCTCTCTCTATATATGTATATATGTATGTATATGTATGCATGTATGCACCAGTGACAATTTTCAAATAGTGAGAGAAATGGTGTTAGGTAGATTCTAAGACAATTGAGAGCGCACAGGATTTGTTTTCTGATACTCAAATCCAAGGTAAATTAGCTTTCATTAAATCAAATTTTGCATTTTTGACGGATACCATAACCCGCCGTGAAGAAATTGGCATGACATTGGATAAGTCGGTTGAGTTAGTGAGGATTGCGAAAGAGAGGATACAAAATTAGACATAAACTAAAATTTGTGTTGGACAAAAATAAAGTATACCAAACAGTTTGTCAGATTGCCGATATCTTGTCAGGAAAAAACTTCAGAATTGACATTTTTGAACAGGATTTAACAGGCAGTGACATAGTATTTTTCAAATATACATCTATAACATCTGTGGAAGTGGAGAGAAGTTTCTCAAAGTATAAAACAGCTTTAGCTGACAACCGCCGTTCCTTTACTTTTGATAACTTGAAGATGACCATGGTCGTGTACTGCAACGCAAAGTAAGGTATGTTTTGGCTAATAGGTACAGTAAACTATTTTTCATACTTTATCGAATTGAAAATGACCTGTTGAATTTTGAATTTATTTCTTATTTAGTAGCAATAAATGCATTATTTACTAAGAAAGTTAAGTTTAAATTATGGTTATTGCAAATATATATATTCAATATTTGTCTGTGAAAGTTATTAATTTACTATTATGAAAGAAATTGTTAATATCTGCTAGGTCATTTTGTTTACATTTTATGTGCATTTTTATATTTTAAGGGCACTTTGTAGCTCATTTTTAGAGCCTTTTAGGCCAAAAACTTCCAGGCCCTGGTACTAACATAAAATTGATGTGGTTACTAATCTAGTTACGAATTTAAAACCGTCTGAGTTTTTTGCATAAATAATTACATCTCGCCATTCGTTTAAGGTTGATTCGTTATCTACCTAGCGATTTAACCTTACCCCTTTCATGAGGTTTAGAGAACGCTGTATAAAATACGAGTTTAAAAACAAGTAATAGTCTATGAGAAACTTCCAAGGTATCATGATAATCATCATTACTACTACTACTACTACTACTACTACTACTACTACTACTACTACTACTACTACTACTACTACTACTACTACTACTACTACTACTACTACTACTACTACTACTACTACTACTACTACTACTACTACTACTATTTTTTATTCCCAGTAAGAACCATATATACTTTGGTCCATTTCAACAGTTTTAGACTTTATTTATTTATTTATTTATTTATTTATTTATTTATTTATTTATTTATTTATTTATTTATTTATTTATTTATTTATTTATTTATTTATTTATTTATTTATTTATTTATTTATTTATTTATTTATTTATTTATTTATTTATTTATTTATTTATTTATTTATTTATTTATTTATTTATTTATTTATTTATTTATTTATTTATTTATTTATTTATTTATTTATTTATTTATTTATTTATTTATTTATTTATTTATTTATTTATTTATTTATTTATTTATTTATTTATTTATTTATTTATTTATTTATTTATTTATTTATTTATTTATTTATTTATTTATTTATTTATTTATTTATTTATTTATTTATTTATTTATTTATTTATTTATTTATTTATTTATTTATTTATTTATTTATTCCTCCCTTTCTCCCTTCCTCTCTCCCTCCCTCCAACCCTTCCTTCCTTGCCTCCTTCCCTCCTTCCCTCCTTCGCTTCTTCCCTGCTTCCCTCCTTCCCTCCTTCCTTTCTTCCTTCTTTCTTTCCTTCCTTCCTTCTTGTCATTTATTATGTACGTAACAGACCTTTAAGCTCAATTCCAATGTTCGTCATACATAGGAGTTTACATATAAAAATATTCATACTCAAATAAAACACAATAAAGCATAAATGAACACAAAGTAATACAGAAAGGGAAATACAGGGAATACAAGCAATGAATAAAAGAAAAGAGCGAAAAAAGTGAAGGTGGCATGGTAAGTAATTATTTTACTATTTCTAATTACAGTAACGATTCTACTATTGCCAATTTTTAGTAATTTACTGATTTGCGAATAAGTAGTTGGTAGTTATAGCGTTTTTGGAACTGAGTTTCAGACATGCTGAAAATATCTACATTGAAACGATGAAGTTTATTATATAAATACATAATTCTGTGTAATGGTGAATTTGTATGAACTTCTGTATTTGCTTTCAAGGTGAAAAGAAACCTCCTGAATCTGCTTATTTTATAGAATACATAAAATAATGTCACCCAATTATCGAAAAACACGACCAACTGACAGCTGAGTAGGGGACCGGAGGCGTTCAGGCCACACCTACCCATATATCCCGTGTCACTAACTGAAGGGATGATTAGGGAAGTGTCACTGGTCGCTGGCCGCCTCTTTTCCCTCCCCCCTGGCGTCTGGAACAGTCGGGATTATTTTCTGAACCGAGAGACTTCCAGAAACAGTGATATCCCTATATAAGGCCTGCATTGGGCGAGTCACTTCAGTTCTTGGCGAGCAGTCGTGAGGAGCGCCGAGGTGTATGTGTATCAGAGGAGTTGTACGTAATTGTGAGCGTGGGATGGACCTGTGGCACAGGAACTGGTGGATTGTAATTGTGTGCGCCAAGTAATCCTATGTAATCGGCAGGTGTTCTAACTGTAATTCGGTGGAAATAAAGAACATTTTGAGTTTGTGCAATTGGACTTTTACGAACCCACAAAGTCACAATAATATATTTTTTATGATATTAATATCATCAACAATCGAATGTGATACTTTGAAAAGAAATATTAACCCCGCAATGTCACTTCAAAAATTTAAAGTTTTAAATTAAATATTTCCAAAACTGTTTCATAATTTGTGTTATTAGGGTAATATGCAGTTCTTTTAAATAGTATGTCCTTTAGAAGTTTTAATTGTATTTTTCTATTGCGATGACATGCATTGTAATCTTAGGATTCCAAATAATAGATGCAATATTTCAGATTTTATCTCACAAATGAGTTATAAAGTTGAACTAATATTTTTTCTTTAAATGAATATGAATTTAGAATAATGAAGACAGATGAGCCACCTTAACTGAGCTGCTCTTATGTCAAGGAACCTACTATGGATTGTTTAAAACAATTGAACGCCAATGAGTTACTATTATATTTTGTGCAATATTTCAGAATTACTGAAAGTAAGTTGCAAAAACCATGAAACACTTTACATGGAATGTATACTGAAACAGAACTTAAGTTACAGAAACAAATACCAATTATTGCATCTTTAATTTACCCAAACACAAAAATAGATACGGTAATTCAATAGTATACTATTCCAGAGCACCTTCAGGAGCACCTTCATTTGTTGTAAAAATAACATCTGAAGCTCAAATTTCACAGCTCCAACTATTTTATATTTAATATTCAGAGTCATCTTTAAAGACACAATGGAGTTTAAGTTGTGTTGAGCCAGACGAGTTTTTACTGTAATTATGTGATATGAAATTAATGATACGTATTTAATTTGACAAACTCATTTAAATGCAGCGGTGCAAATACTCCTTCATGCTTAAGCATTCATTAAATTTATTATTGCAGATCAGCCTTTTCCGAACTTAATGGAGATTTATGTGAGTAGAGTTGTGGCAGCTCATGTGGAAATGATGATAAGCTGTAACACTGGGGTCCATAAGATGAGGCAAGGGGATCAATTGCTCTTCCAAGCGCGGTTATCTCAAGCGTTTTTTGTCTCTCTCTCTCTTTCTACTCTCTCTCTCTGCAGTAATTAAACCGTAACATGGGATATTAGATGGTTTTTTATTACTAATATGCTAATTTTTGTGATAAAACACAAAGCGCCCACCCCGGTAGCGAGGATGCTAGCGTGTCTGCCTCACGTTCAAGAGCTCCTGAGTTCGAATCTCGGTCAGGGTGAGTTACCTGGGTAAGGTTTTCTCCGGGGTTTTCCCTTATCCTTAAAGATGAATGTCAGGTAACTCTGAGATCTATAGAGCCTGGGCTCATTTCAGCATAATTTTGATGGTCCTCAAAATAGTCTCTCCTGAATGCGATGCTCTTGTCCCACCGTTTCTGCCAGTCTTCAAAGACATGCTGAAACCATTTTTGAGAGATCCTTCAAAATTGACCCGGCAGCCTTCAACACTGCGCTTAATAATGGATAATGCCACCCATGAAGGCGTTTCTTCAAGACAGGGAATAGAAAAAAGTCACATGAGGCTAAATCCGGTCTATAGGGAGGTTGAGGGTTGTAGTTCATGCTGATTTTTGCAAGATATTCAACAAGAACGTTGGCAATATGCGGCCGTGCATTATCGTGGTGCAGCATCCAGCTTGCTTCACGGAAATGTGGTATTTCGCGCCTGATATGGAATGCAATTTTTTCAGAATATCCCTGTAATATGGTCATGTTACTGCTGTGTGTGCAGGTACAACATGCTGATAAACCATTCCATGAATGTCAGAGAATGAGATGACCATAACTTTCTCAGCAGAAGTAACCACTTTTGCTTTTTGGGGGTTGGTGATGAAGGAAATGTCCACACTGAGCTTTGCTGTTTGCTCTCAGGATCAAAATGATGTAGCCAAGTTTCATCAGTAGTGATTATGTTTGAAAGAAACTCCGGATCTTCCTCTAACATCAACTTTAACTGCATGCACACTTGCATGCGAATGTCCTTTTGCTCGGGAATCAACAGTCTTGGAACCCATCGCTCACAAACATCTCATGTGTAATGTTTCTGTCGCCAACGTGTGGATGGCACCCAATGAAATGTTCAGTACTTCTGAAAGTGATCCTAAGGTAATTCGTCGATCCTCTCCCTCAATGGCAGCAGCAGTGTTGATGTTTTCTTCCGTAAGAGCGGTAACTGGAGCATGGGGTCCACCTTCCTTTGAAATTGGTCTCTCCCCTCTTTAAACATTTTAAACCACTTTCGAGCTGTTCTGTAGGGAAGATCAAACTCTCCATAGGCCTCCTGAAACATTGTATAGGCCTTAACTGTTGAGACGAAGGCAGAATTTCAAAGCCGCACGTTGTTCCTCGGGTGTTACCTCCATTGCAGCGGTAGGCGATATTGTACATGTCTGAACTTGCCTGGTTCTCACAGGCGGGATCCAAGTGTACCAAGAATGAAACTACTACGACGTGTTTCTTTCGCATTAAGCTAACAGAATATAATAAGATTGAATTTTTGTGTGAAAGGTTATGACCGTAAGAAAATTATGATCATTCTATATTGAACAGCACTCGTAAATTTTATTTATAAAAATGTATTCTTGGCTTTCTACTCTACAATGATTATAAAAGTTTTAAAATCATACAAATAACGTTTGATATTGGCGTTCATTACTTTGATACGAAATACTCCATATGTAAAATCACAGATTTTGAACGCTCCCTTCGCACTTGAAAAGGGCAGTTTGTTTAGGAAGGATAATCTTGTAAAAATTACTATTTTCCTGTTAAAGGTTTCTTAATTATTTTACAGGAAAGAAGTAGCATAGACCATGTTATAGTTTCATTCAACATCAGCTTCACCTTCTTTGGATTATTAATGCTGTCGATAAATTCTCATTCATAGCTCATTGGTATAACAATTAAAATGTATTATGCATAATGCAGTAAACATTTAGCATTTTATAAGTAGGTGTAGCCGCGCCGTGATCATGTGTAGTTCCATTTGGTTTAAGTGCAGGACTTAGAAATCCTCCGTGGAGGGGGAAGCGTCTTATACACGTTGTTCATTTTTATCTGTAATTCTACCGCGCAAAATTTGACGTCAAGAACAGGATCGTTGATGGAGTGAGCTTTATATACGATTCCCTTAGTGGCTTGCGATTTTATTTGATGTTTTGGCAGCAGCTTTGAGGCTTCCCTCTACTGGCAGGTAAATATACTATTTGAGAGGTGTGTCTGCCCGCGTAATATAAAGGTGCGGAATTTCTCCTGGTGCGTAGATACAATAACTGTTTTTAAAAATACTATATACTGCAATGCACTGCAAAGCTAATTATGCAGCCATAAAAGTATACCAATACGAAATGATAAGTCAATGAACACTTATTTCACAATGAAAATCTTTTTTCTGTTATGTATTAGACATATATGCATATTGTAAATCTGTCAATTAAAACAGAAATTTTCAATTTTATCACGCTTTTTATCACCTACAGTTTCCTCAGAATGCAACTTTATTACAAACCAGAAAATTAGCAGAGCATAGTCTAGGAATGAAAAATAAATTAGTGTTACAATATGTACAAAGCTTTTATCCAAGTATAAACAAGAAAATGTCCAGTACATAGCCTTATGTGACCTTTTTCATATATTTCCTTTCTCTCTTCCACTCATACACTGGCTTTATTGCGAGAAGGTAAGCTTGAGGCCTTTATGTCATAACATTTATTGCTTCTAGATTAGGACCAGTCACTTTATACCGTCCAGTGCCTTTCATTTTGCTAGTAACTGATCTTGTATCTTGGAAATGTTTGATGCCCCTATTGGTTTTAAAAGACATAAGGATACCAACATTAATAGACATTTTACTTAAGAATGAGAATAACAAAAAATTTATATCGTATACTGAAAACACGTAAGAAGTTTATGTTTCAAGCAAGAGTATGTAAATTTGACGTTAGCTGGACATTTTTGACAACATTCCCTCCGAGGTACTTGTCTGAATGCCGGATAGCGTTGCATAAACTCCTCTATGCAGCTGTTTAAGCTATATTTTGTAACAGTATTTTTGTTTAGTAATGTTCGAAGGAATAATCAATATATATAAAATGTATGTAGTTGTGTGATTGGCCGAAGTAGTAGTGGTGTGACGTGGTATCACGTGGTGTGATGACGTGTCAGTGAATCGGCCAATCACAAAATAAGGTGGGAATTGCTATGGGGACAAGAAAATCAATAATCTAAAAAAGTGAGAATCTTGTGTCTTGCTGAAGAAGAAGGAAAGATGTTACGATGATTGTAATTGTGAAGGAAAATAAATAAGCTTCAAAAAGTGTTATTCAATATTTATAATAGATAAGAGTGAATCATAGTTTATATTATATAATTAAATAATATATTACCAGATTGGACTCATCTAAATTTTATTTTCACCAAAAATCCGCATCCACACCTGAGAAAAGATCTCACGACTCTCAGTAGATTAAAACTCGACTTGGATCTTACAAAAAGTTGGCTTGCTTCTTATTAGTTGAAGAAGAACGAAAATAAAATCCCGTTACAAATGGCGCCCAATGTGGGGCTCGAATAGGATAAAGAAGAGGAGATTAAAGCATCGTGCAGTTCCGTGAGAATTTAAAAGGAAAGAAGAAAGAAGAGAGAAGAAAGAAGAAAACGAGAACTGGTTTAAGTGAGTGAAAAAAAAAATAGTAGTAGTAGTAGATTTATGTTGTTAAGAAATCAGAAAATAGTTAAAAAGATGGCGAGTAGAAAAGAAATAATAGTGGAAGGAGAAGTTACTGATAGTGTAGGAATGAATAGGGAGGATGCAAGATTAAGTATAGATAATGAGTCAATGTTGGAAAGAATAACAAGAATGTTAAGTAATTTAGATTCTAAAATAGAACAAAATGCAAATGATTTAAAATCAGAAATAGGAGATGTTAAATCAGAAATGAGTAATTTGGATTCTAAAATAGGAGATGTTAAATCAGAAATGAGTAATTTGGATTCTAAAATAGGAGATGTTAAATTTGAAATGAGTAATTTAGATTCTAGAATGAAAGATGTAAAATCAGAAATGAGTAATTTAGATTCTAAAATAGAACAAGATGTAAAGATTTAACTAAGAAAATGAATGATTTAGATGTAGGAGTAAGACAGGAACTAGCACAAAATGTGAGTAACTTAGAAATTAATTTATTACAGAAGCTAAAACAGGAATTAAAATCTGAAATTTCACAGGAGATTAGAGAAGGGAGAAAAGAGTGTAGGGATAGTATGGAAAGGCTCATGCAGATCATAGAGATTAATAAGGATGAGAATAGAAAGGAAGTCAATGAGTTGAGAGAGATAATTCAGGAAACTAGGTTAGGTCAGGACATAGTGAAACAAGAAATAAGAATAGAATTAAACAAAGAGTTAGAAACATTTAGGATACAACAGGCAGAAATAACACAAAAACAAAGAGAAGAATTAGGAGATAAAGTAGAACAAAGAATCAATGTAATTTGTTCTGAAATACAATTACAACATGATGAAAGTAAGATACACCAAGAGGAAATAAAGTTACAAATTGATGAGATAAGTAAAGCAAAAGAAGAAGTAATTTTGCAAATTAAAGAGGTAAAAGAACATTTTGAAAAAGAAAAGGATAACTTAGGAAAATTGACACAAGTTGTAATTGCATTACAGGCTAGAAAAGTAAATAACGGGAAAGAAATATCTAGAATTACAAATATAAACGATTGTGACTTACCAGGTGAATTAAGCAATCAACAGAAGTCTAGTGATGTAGTAAGTGAATGTAGTGATTTTGTGAGTCCAGATAATGATATTAATTATCACAGAAACACACAGAACATGTCCTCACACACACAACTCCACAGTCTAGGTCAAAATGAATGTGTACATTATTCACTAAATGATATTAGTCCACCAAGTTTTGATGAGGAATCAGGTGATAATCCAAAAGTATTTCTTAGGGAATTGGAAGAATATTTCCGTATTAAGAGAATTCCCAATGAATTTCGGATGGTAATAGTAAAACGCTGTTTGAAGAAAAATGCTCTTGAGTGGTTAAGGTTAACTTTGGCTTCACATGAAACATACAGTACTTTCAGAAATCTGTTTATAAATAGATTTTGGGGACCTGAGAGACAAAGAAGAATAAAAGTTGAGTTAGCAACGGGTAGGTTTGAGTTTAAAAAAGGGATTTCTATGACTGAATATTTCTTAAAATTAGCAAACAAAAGTAAGTTGATCAATCCCGAAATTTCTGAGACAGAAATTGTCAACATGCTAATACGTCATTATCCACCACATATCAGAAATCATTTAATTGTGGCTAAGCCTATCGATTTCTCTGATATGATTGAATTATTATCCGAATTTGAAGCACATAACCTCATTAATGATACTACATCCTGTGATGGTAACTATAATAACGTCCATATTAAGCGAGGAAGAAATCGACAGGAATCACAACCTACAAATAATAGGAATAATAGGACGAGTTTAAATTGGGGCGGGGCACCCGTGAGAAATCAAAGATTTGAAGGAAGAGGTTATGATCCTAGACGAACTTATGAATCTGTAATTCCCGGAACAGGAAGTGGAGTTCAAAATAATGTGCAAAGGAATTATCATAACAATCAGTCGACGAGAATTGGAAGAAATGATCAAATAAACCATGTAAGATTTTATCGAGGAAATAATCAGCGAATAAGTAATTTTAATAGGGGTAGAGGTACTAGTTTATTTAGTGCAAATCAAAGAGATTTTAGGGGTGTGAGATTTGAAAGAAGTAATCAAAATGAAAGAGTCGAAAATACACAAAGCACAGAGAATGATGTGAGTATAAACGATAGCACCAACCTAACCAACAATGAAAGTAATAATCAGAGGGAGATGGAAAACTAAAAACCAAATCATTTTGTGCTCTGGAAAGTGGTTCGGTGAGGATGACACAGGGCGAATTGAAAGTTGAAGATAACGGAAATAAGCTCACTCTCTTGCAGAAAAATAAGGAATTAGTTAACCCACCTCAGATAATTATTTACCTATGGGATAAAGAATATACAGCCTTAATTGATACTGGAGCCAGTTCTACTGTGATAAGTGAGGAATTGTTTAAAAATCTGTTAGCTAACTATAAAGTGGAATATTTAAATGTGTGTAACGTTTACTGCAGTACTGCAATTGGGAAGAAAAAGAATAGGATTAAATATCAAGTATTAATTAAGGGGCGAATAGGTGAATGGAATTTCAATTTCATTGCGTTGGTAATTCCACATTTGGCAAGAGATGTAATTGTGGGTAATGATTTATTATATGAATGGCAAAGTGTATTGAATTTCGAAATGCATGAAATGAAGGTTAAGACAGAAAATGATTTGTTAGTAATAAAATTATTGGAAGAAGATGGAAGAAAAGAAGAGAATATGGACAGTATAAATAATGAAAGGTTTTTTGTGGAAGATATACTTTTGCAAGAAAATGGTAATATTGAATACGAGGAAAATGAAAATTGTGGGAAGAGTTTAATTATTGATGGATTGCAAAATAATGTAACTGACCTTGAAAAGCATTGTTGCCAATTATATACAATACAAGATAAGAATGGCGGAAGCCAAGTGGAGGAAGAAATAGAATTCCAGAGAATATTACAAGTAAAGTTAGAAAACACATACAATTTAGACCAAGCGAGAAAAGAACAGTTGAAATTGTGTATATTAAAGAATAGAAAAGCCTTTAGTTCAAAACCTGGACTGTGTAACAAATACACACACACACACACATTTAAAGTGAATGATACTGATCCCTATACACATAAAAGCCTTGACAGTAATTGAAACAATATTGAATATATACTATGTGTGTGTTAAATAATAATAAAAATAAAACATTGTTAAACATCAATATATTGTTGTATTTTAATTAATGTTAATTTATTGTTGTGTTTTATGTTTGTGTAATAATGTGAAATTGTTGTTAAATGTTCATTTATTATATTTTATCCAATGTAGGTATATTATTATATTTTATGTATGTTGTATAGATGTTGTGTAATATTGGTGTAAACGAAATTGTTAATTGGGGCTGCTCTTCGAAATATATGGAAACAGATTGTTAATTCCTTTATTTGGTTATTTTCCATATATTTCGAAGAGGGGCATTTGTAACAGTATTTTTGTTTAGTAATGTTCGAAGGAATAATCAATATATATATAAAATGTATGTAGTTGTGTGATTGGCCGAAGTAGTAGTGGTGTGACGTGGTATCACGTGGTGTGATGACGTGTCAGTGAATCGGCCAATCACAAAATAAGGTGGGAATTGCTATGGGGACAAGAAAATCAATAATCTAAAAAAGTGAGAATCTTGTGTCTTGCTGAAGAAGAAGGAAAGATGTTACGATGATTGTAATTGTGAAGGAAAATAAATAAGATTCAAAAAGTGTTATTCAATATTTATAATAGATAAGAGTGAATCATAGTTTATATTATATAATTAAATAATATATTACCAGATTGGACTCATCTAAATTTTATTTTCACCAAAAATCCGCATCCACACCTGAGAAAAGATCTCACGACTCTCAGTAGATTAAAACTCGACTTGGATCTTACAAAAAGTTGGCTTGCTTCTTATTAGTTGAAGAAGAACGAAAATAAAATCCCGTTACAATTTATATTTATTGACAAACGCGTAGTATTATGGGTTAAACAGTTTTTGAAAGGGAGAACGCAAAAATTTAAAGTAGGTAAAGACCTGTCCGATAGTGGAACTGTAAGTTCGGGTGTGCCTCAAGGCTCAGTACTAGGACCTTTATTGTTTCTCATTTTTGTTAATGACATTGCTGTTAATATTAACTGCCAGATAAGGTTGTTTGCAGACGATTGTATCATTTATAATAAAATTCGGAATACAGTGCATGAAACCGCTCTTCAGGATGATTTAAATGAAATCTGTAATTGGGCTGCGGCTAACAAAATGTCAATTAATGCCAAGAAAAGTAAGTCCATTGTTTTTAGTAGAATTAAGGGAAAAATTATTGTGAACTATCACATGGGAGGGGTGCAAATTCCACAGGTGGACAGCTGCAAGTACTTGGGAGTGTACCTGGCAAGTAATGCTGGATGGGACGAACAAGTAAATTCCACATCTAGGAATGCGAGGAAGGCATTACATTTCATAATGAGAATATTGAAAAAGGGGAGCGCTAGGTCCAGGGAAATTGCCTACAAGGCCTTAGTGCGGCCGGTTATGGAATATGGAGTAGCATGCTGGGACCCGTATAGAGCTAACCAAATCGATCCATTAGAAAAAATACAGAAGAGGGCAATAAAATTCATAAAAAGAGGCAAGTATTTTGGGCCTATAAAAGGAGATGAGACTAAATGGGAGGAATTAAGAATTAGGCGTAAAAAACATAGGTTGGTAGCATTATTCAAAGCTAATGCTGGTGTAAAGGCATGGGTGGACGTTAGTGTAAGGTTAGATAATCCGGATTATTATGGACGAAACGATCATAGGTATAAAATTAAGGGTAGAAGATACAGAACCGACGTAGGAAAATTTCCTTTTGTTAATAGAACCATTGAAGAATGGAATGAATTGCCTGTAGCAGTCTTTCAGGGCTGTCCCCTGTCACTGAAGAAATTTAGAAAAAATCTAGATGGTTTATAGTTTAACTTTTGAAGTATAATGGTATATAATATGTAAATAGAGAAGTAATTAGATATGTTTTAATTGACTAAAGTAAAGTAAATACATGTTTGTATTGTTTAATGTGTTATTGCTGTAAATCTAGTATTTGTAATTTGATCTGTATTCTTAAATCTGCCACCGGGTAGTACCCAATTGCAGTCAATAAATACATACATACATACATACATACATACATACATACATACATACATACATACATACATACATACATACATACATACATACATACATACATACATACATACATACATACATACATACATACATACATACATACATACATACATACATACATACATACATACATACATACATACATACATACATACATACATACATACATACATACATACATACATACATACATACATACATACATACATACATACATACATACATACATACATACATACATACATACATACATACATACATACATACATACATACATACATACATACATACATACATACATACATACATACATACATACATACATACATACATACATACATACATACATACATACATACATACATACATACATACATACATACATACATACATACATACATACATACATACATACATACATACATACATACATACATACATACATACATACATACATACATACATACATACATACATACATACATACATACATACATACATACATACATACATACATACATACATACATACATACATACATACATACATACATACATACATACATACATACATACATACATACATACATACATACATACATAAATACATACATACAGAGGAGGCTGTGATATTCGTGGAGGAAGAATGCGAGTGTGTGTGCTCTTGATTATTCGGTGTTAGTGGCGTGACTTTCAAGTACTTGTTTGTGTTCGGCATTTCATAATGTTTTTTGTGAGGCTGTTTCTTTGTGGGCGTGTTAGTTGAACCGGGCATTGCTGAGTTACAGAGTTTTAAGGGAATTGACGGACCCAGGCATTGTTCATGGATTGAGAAGCATAGAAACTAGTATTCAGGAGGCCGTGAACCGCACGACTAAATCGAGAAATACAAAGTTATATCTTAATTGGAATGTTTCGTTTGAGTTAACAAGGAATAATAAACAAGAGATTTCAAAATGGTGGATGAAGTTAGTGAGGGTATTGAGAGTGCCTTTAGAATGCTCTTAAATGTTACGGAGGCTAGTAAAAACTTGCGTCAAGATTTGAAGCAGGATATTGTGAAGTCGGTAAGTAGTTTACGTAAATATTTTACAAAAATGAAAGACATCGTGAATCAGAAGGAAAATGAAACCGAAAGTTTACAAATGGCAGTGCAGAACTATCAGGAACAGTTGAGTGTTGGCAAGAGAGCGAGAATAGCATCACAAGTGACACCTGGGGTGATATCTTCCGAACGGGTTGTGGAGCAATTTGGGGTAGAAAGGAGTTATGCTTCGGTGTTGACTGGCGCTGCACGTACAGGGGACTCTAAGTGCTTTAAACTGCTTGTTCGGAGCAAGAATAATCAAAGTGTGGAATATATAAAGACACTGGTGAAAACTAAGGTTAATCCTGTAGAGATGAAGGTTGGTGTTCAGTCTGTAAAGGCATTGAGGAACGGACAAGTTCTAATACAATCGAACAATAAAGCTGAAGTAGATACTATTTGCAACAATATTAATAATAAGTGTGGAGAGGAGCTTGAGGCTACCGTCTCGAAGAAAAGAAATCCAAGAATAATTATTTTCAATATACCAGATGAGATAACAACGGAGAATGCTGTGGAGGTTTTAACAGCACAAAATACAGAGCTGGAGAATTTCAGCACAGAGATTCAGCCTAAATTTTCCTTTCATGATAGGAAAAAGAATTTGAATTTGGTTGTTGAAGTCACTTCAACTGTACGGAGGGAAATACTTGGCAAACGATTAAAAATAGGATGGAATATGTGTAACTGGGATGATTATGTCAAGGCTGGGCGTTGCTTCAATTGCTGTAAATATAATCATCGTGCGCAGGACTGTAAAGGACAGCAAACATGTCCAAATTGCGCAGAGAAGCATGCTCTAAAGGAATGTACTGCTAACAGAGCTGCATATAAATGCATTAATTGTGTAACGTATAATAAATATAACAGAGACAACAAAGTGTCAGAAAATCATTCTGCACTGGATACGAATTGCTCCTGTTATCAAGCAACACTTAGGCGGCTAAAAGACAATACCGACTATTAAAATGGATAGATACAGATTAACATGTTTTCAGGTTAACTTGAAACATTCAAGGATTGCGACTGCTAATTTGGTACAGCTTGTGAATGAAAAAGCTATAGATATAGTATTTATTCAGGAGCCCTACTTGATTAACAATAAACCAGCAGGTGTACCATTACATTTTAGAATATATACAGTTGGTACTACGGGTAAACGAGCAGCAATATTTATAAACAACAAAAATATTGACGTAACTACCATTGGTCAGCTTTCCGACAGTGATTGTGTCGTTATACAGGTTGAATATAATAAGAAAACATTTTTTGCAGCTTGTATGTACTTTGATGGGCACTTGAATATAGAAGATGACATTAACAAGATTGAAAATATTCTCCAGCATATTAAAGGAAAGGGTCTGATAATACTAGCAGATAGTAACGCCAGAAACAAACTTTGGCATGATATAATAACTAATCAGCGTGGTAGAATATTTGAAGAATTCATTACAGCAACAAATTTACATATCATGAATGAAAACAACGGCTTGCCAACTTTTGAATCCCAAACTGGAAGGAGTTGGGTCGATTTGACTATCGTTAATGACAAACTCCTTAGAGATGTAAGGGAATGGACCGTTGGAGAGCAAGAAAGCTGCTCTGATCATAAGATAATATCGTTCACAATAGGAAATGCAATCAAAACCCAAACTCGTACATTAAAGGGAATTAAATATATAACTAGACCAGAAAATTATAAGACATTTGAGGAAACGTTGCCACGAAAGCTGACCAAAAATTTTAATTGTCTGGGCAATGGACAGAGTGTGGATGAACAGCTCGCCCATAAAGTAAAAGAAAATAATGTTGAATATACAATTGAAATGTTCTACAATAGTATGGAAGCTGCATGCAGGGAAGCGTTTAGAGTAAGCAGGGGTAAGAAGCAGGCAATTAAAGGCAAATTAGTTCCCTGGTGGACCATTGAACTAACCATATTGAGGAAAAAGGTAAATGCATTAAGACGACGATATCAACGAACTATTAATAATGAGCAGTTAAGAGAAGAAAGAAGGAATCAGTACTTGGAAGGTAATCGGCAATACCAAAGGAAAATAAATGACGAAAAGTTTAAATCCTGGAGGGAATTTTGTAATGTAACTGATGGGACTAATCCTTGGACTGTAGTCTATAAGATCGCAGCCAATAAAATAAGATATCAGAATTCACTTACTACATTGCAAAGAGAAGATGGAACCTACACTGAAGATATACCAAGCACATTAAAGTATATGCTGGAGAACTTCATTCCGGAGGATAGGGTACAAGATGATACTGAACGACAAAAAGACCTAAGGAGGCTTGCAGAGGAAGTAATTAGTACCCCAGATGACAAGGAATTTACACCTAATGAAATTTGGGTTGTATTAAAAAATTTCAATCCAAAAAAGTCACCGGGAGAAGATGGAATATCTAGTGATATTCTGTTAAATGCTTTTAAAATGTTCCCATATTTCTTTACAGCAATATATAATCAATGTCTTATGGAAGGAATTTTTCCAGAAAGATGGAAGCGTTCATCTATAGTTCCTATAGTAAAGCCAGGCAAAGAAGATAGTGTAACGATAACAAAATATCGACCAATCAGCTTGTTGAACATATGCGGTAAAGTTTTAGAAAAGTTAATGATAAATAGGATTGAATATCATATTAACACGAGAAACCTTTACAGTACAAGACAATTTGGATTTAAAGCTCAGAAAAGCACGACAGATGCAGCAATGGCGCTGAAGGTATTCATTGAAGATGAGCTAAAATCTTTTGGTTATGTTGTTTTGGTGAGTTTGGACGTGAAAGGAGCTTTTGATGCATGTTGGTGGCCTAGTGTCTTAAATAACTTAAGAGAGATGAAGTGCCCAAGAAATTTGTACCAACTTACAAAGGATTATTTTAAAAATAGGAAAGCAACTCTCTCTACGAATGAATTCAGGACTGAAGTACAGGTCCAGCGAGGCTGTCCGCAAGGATCTTGTTGTGGGCCTGGACTTTGGAATATACTATATAACTCTTTGCTAAAATTGGAATTTACAACGCGGACAGAGGTAATAGCATTTGCTGATGATTTACTTGTCATGACAAAAGGAAAAAGTATATTAGATGCTGAAAATTTTTCAAATCAGGACATAAAGAAAATTGAGTTATGGGCTAAAGAAAATAAAATCCAGTTTAACGACTCAAAATCAAAAGTTTTGGTAATATCAAAGAAGAAAACTAATCATAATGAAGCAATCAGCATATATCTGAACAATAAAACTCTGGAACAAGTGGATTTTATTAAATATCTTGGTATTTACATTGATAGGAAGTTTAGCTTTGATCACCACATAGATCAAGTACATGACAAAGCACTACGACTTCTGCATAATCTTTCCAAGTGCGCAAAACTCACTTGGGGACTGGGAAATAAGGCGCTAGAAACTATTTATAAAGGCGCAATAGAACCTATTTTAACTTATGGTGCTCCTGTGTGGGGATTTGCCCTAGAAAAGCAGAAGAACATTAAAAAATTCGAGAGGATTCAGAGATTGTTCAATATAAAAATGACGAAGGCATATAGGACAATTTCTTATGATGCATCTTGTGTTATTGCCGGCATCCAGCCAATTGGTATAACAATACAAGGCAAAATAAAACTGTATAATGATATACACAGTGAACGTGACTATGATGCACCCCTACCACCAAGCGTCTGGAACCATCCAGCAGAACGACCTCATATAAAAGCAGTTGAGGATGATGGGGCATACGTCTTTCAAATTTTTACGGATGGGAGTAAATCAGATGAAAAAGTCGGGGCTGCTGTAGTTCTGTACAAGCACAATACTGTAATTCGACAACTGCAATTCAGGCTGGATGGAAGGTGTTCAAACAATCAGGCCGAACAACTGGCTATTTTGAAAGCACTTGAAGAGCTACAAAACATGGCAAATACGCTGAACAAAGAGAAGACTGTAGCCATATTTACAGATAGTCAGGTGGCACTATCCACCTTACAAAACAACAATAAACACAATTATATTCCTGAGGAGACACTTAATAGACTAGGAACTTTAGAAAGGAATCAGTGGACAATACACTTTAGTTGGGTGAAAGCACATGCAGGAGTTACTGGTAACGTGCTAGCAGACATATTAGCAAAATCAGCTGCTGAAGACATCGAAATAAAGACTATTTACAACAAGGTACCAAAATCTTCTTTGAAAACTGAAATAGAGAGAGAGCAGGACATCTACAGTGGCAACAGAGATGGAGCAGTACAAGTAAAGGAGCCCTTACCAAATCATTCTTCCCTTTGATAAAGGATCGTCTTAAGACAAAACTACCATTAACAGCGACATTCACTGCAATGGTATCAGGACATGGAAAAACTAAAGCTTACTTGTATAGATTTCATATCATAGATGATCCCCAATGCACCTGCAATAGCCCACAGCAGACCGCAAACCACCTCATTTATGAATGTAGAGACACAAAACATCAGAGGGACAAGTTGATTGAAGAAGTACACAAGAATGGAGGAAATTGGCCAGTGTCAAACCAAAACCTTATAAATAAACATTTGAAAGCTTTTTGTATATATGTTAATTCAATTGACTTGTAAACAATTTTTATTTTAAAACAATACGTGAATTGAACATTTAAATTCTAATATTTAAAAAACTATTGTAAAATAATATCAAAATGTGATTACTATTTATAATGTATCTATGTAATTAAATGCATGTAATGTTACTCCGTAACGGGGCATGCTGTTAAAGTTCAATAAAATAAAAAAAAAAAATAAAAAAAAAATACATACATACATACATACATACATACATACATACATACATACATACATACATACATACATACATACATACATACATACATACATACATACATACATACATACATACATACATACATACATACATACATACATACATACATACATACATACATACATACATACATACATACATACATACATACATACATACATACATACATACATACATACATACATACATACATACATACATACATACATACATACATACATACATACATACATACATACATACATACATACATACATACATACATACATACATACATACATACATACATACATACATACATACATACATACATACATACATACATACATACATACATACATACATACATACATACATACATACATACATACATACATACATACATACATACATACATACATACATACATACATACATACATACATACATACATACATACATACATACATACATACATACATACATACATACATACATACATACATACATACATACATACATACATACATACATACATACATACATACATACATACATACATACATACATACATACATACATACATACATACATACATACATACATACATACATACATACATACATACATACATACATACATACATACATACATACATACATACATACATACATACATACATACATACATACATACATACATACATACATACATACATACATACATACATACATACATACATACATACATACATACATACATACATACATACATACATACATACATACATACATACATACATACATACATACATACATACATACATACATACATACATACATACATACATACATACATACATACATACATACATACATACATACATACATACATACATACATACATACATACATACATACATACATACATACATACATACATACATACATACATACATACATACATACATACATACATACATACATACATACATACATACATACATACATGTCTCATCAATTTTAATGCCGGTGCGAAAGTAGCATTCAACCATGAAGACGCGTTGCTCTGTGTTCATATCCAGGGGAAGCTTGTTGTATTAGTTACGAGAACAACACTCAGAGCGCTGTACTCATTATTTGCTTACATACCCTCCTTGGTTGTGCAGAGCGTCCCACGTTGATCTGGGCATGACTAAATATGATAAATCTACCATGTCTATGTCTAGTATCCGCACATGTTTTTTAGAATTTTTATCGCGATATGAGGACCAAGTTATAATTTATACTGATGGCTCAAAGAACTCAAATGGTGTTGGTTGTGCTTACGTGTATAGAACCAAACCGTATACATTCGGATTCCACACTAGCACTTCCATTTTTACTGCAGAGCTTTATGCAATATACCGGGTCATTTTACACGTACGTCGAGGAAAGTTGGGGGACTGCTTAATCCTAAGTGATTCCCACAGTGCACTACAACTACCACCCTATTGTGCAGCGTATCCAGAATGCCCTCCACGTTTTACACGCTTCTGGCGTTAGCGTGGTGTGTGCATGGATCCCTGGTCACGTAGGCTTGCGGGGGAATGAAATGGCGGATTCGGCAGCCAAGACGGCTACCATGAAGCCCAGGGTTCGAGTACAATCTGTGACATCGGAAGATTTTAGGGCCGTATTGCGGAGAGCTGTGCAAACCTGCTGGCAGTGAGAGTGGTCCGCTCTCCGCAATAATAAACTTAGATCTGTGAAAGAACTTCCGATTCCCTGGGTTACCTCCTGTCGGTCATCTCGTCGCGAGGAGGTAAGTTTGGCTCGGTTACGTATTGGGCACTGCTTTTTGACTCATAGTTTTCTTTTTAAAAAGGAACCTGCTCCACTGTGTCCGTTTTGCAATGAAACGTTATCTGTACGACACGTGCTGCTAGAGTGTTTTCACCTAGCAGACTTTAGGACGTCTCTGCAGCTGACGGTCAGCTTTGCAGAAATGCTAGCGGACAATAACGCAGTAGTGGAGAAAGTTTTGAGATTCTTTTCTAGACTAGACTTTAGGATTTAGCGAAGAGAATTTATGCCATTTTAGATATGTGTTTCTTTTGTTTGTATAGTTTTTTATGTGCATGTATTATTTGTAAGTCTATTTAGATATTTATAGTTTTTTAGAGCAATTAATATCTGGCTTTTGCCATGACCAGTTTTCTTAAAAAAGGACGCTGATAACTTCTTCAGTTGAGCACCCTTATACTCATCATCATCATCATCATCATCATCATCATCATCATCATCATCATCATCATCATCATCATCATCATCATCATCATCATCATCATCATCATCATCATCATCATCATCATCATCATCATCATCATCATTTCCTTACTGTTCCACAAAAATTGCCGCTTCTTCTTCGTAGAGGGCACTATGATTTCAAGATAGACTCACCAGTCAGTTATGAAGTCATTATTGCTCAATATGAGGGCGGGAATTAACGAATAAAAATGAACACCGTGAAGTTTTGCAAATAGGAAGTGGTGATGGCTTTGTCGAGGGTGGCGAGCTTGAGTTCCTCTCCAAAACAACGGGAGACTATCATTAAGAAATGAATGGCGACGTTTTCAAATCCTGGTTTGAAAAAATTCTCCCCAAATTGCAACCGAATAGCGTTATTGTGATGGGCAATGCCCCCTATCACAGTGTGAGGTTAGAACGCATACGAAACAAATGACATCATAACATAACTACAGAGTAAAGATATAGTTTTCCACGAGGATCATGTTAAGGTGGAGTTGCTTGCAATGGTCAAGTCTCGTGCTATAACTAGCATGTAATATTCATGGATATTAATATTGTGGTGCGTGATAGCTCCAAAAATGTCACTTTAATGTCGAATAATTGTTACTTTGTAAAATTCTTGGCTTCAGTATCTTTTCCAATCAATCAGAATCACCATAATTGTAAATCTCTGGTAATTTCAACATTTTACCAGGGCGTTACAATGAATCAAAGAATTAGTTTGGGACGCGAGAACCAGCTCAAATCAGTATATATATATATATATATATATATATATATATATATATATATATATATATATATATATATATATATATATATATATATGAGGATAGAAGAGATCCCGAGGTCATTTTGCTATTTGTTCATTTTCGTCTTCGTTCCTTCTCTTGCTTCTTCAGCATGTAGAGCGACGTAGAAAATTCTACGCCCCATCAGTGCCCGCCTAGGTAGCGTAGATGGTAGCGTGTCTGCCTAACGTTCAAGAGGTCCCAAGTTCTAATCTTGGTTCGTAAGGTATTTGTATAACCTTTTTTATGAATTATGCTGCCCATTTACAT
The DNA here is from genome assembly GCA_030765055.1 of Mantis religiosa. Classification (NCBI taxonomy): domain Eukaryota; kingdom Metazoa; phylum Arthropoda; class Insecta; order Mantodea; family Mantidae; genus Mantis; species Mantis religiosa. Next base: position 197,341,956 of record CM060952.1, on the reverse strand, counting down.
ACATACAGACAGACACATAAATGTATCCTTTTATAAAACTTGGTTAATCGTGGGACCTCAAAACGCATATTTACGATAAAATATCGATATCTACCTTAGGATGCAGTGCAATACCTCCTCCACGTACGTGGTAGAGGAGGTAAAAATTTGACTCGGTAAAAATTTGACTCTAATCTTAATACAAGACATTTTGATATTTAAAGCGTATCATGTTCTAAATAAGAGCATTTCAAGCCAACAAGTACTAAAGACAAAGCTCGAAGACCTAAATGAGAGGAATTGGACGCGAATTGTTAATACCTGCATTTACCCCATGCAGTCCCAGTTAACACGAAACTTAAATCTAGTTCAAAAAATATGGCATGTGAACACGTTTGTTTTAGCCAAAATATGGTACGCAGCGCAGGTAATACCAATGCACCAAAAATACTCTCAGCGTTTGGAACGGGCAATCGGTTATTATATTTGGCGGAATCAGTTCTACAAAGTAGCCCGAACTCAGTTACGCCGGAAAATAACTGAAGGAGGCTGGAATCTAACAGATGTGTACGTGAAGTGCAGAGCGCTGTTACTGCGTTCTGTTTTGGGCGCACTCAATGGACAGGGAAGTCGTCAGGACATGGACTTTTGTCATCGCCTGACGTCCTCAGATACGACCCCACCTTCTGCATTTCGACAGGTAGTAAAGGACTATCAACATCTATTGCCATTGATTACAACGGAGTCAGGATGCCTTACGACCAAACACTTGTACATCGAGTTGTTAAAGGCGTATTTGTCTGTGCCAGCAATTGTTGCAAAATATCCCAATACATGGGATCGCATATGGAAAATTTTCGAAACACCTACGTTCCACTTGATTGGAAGGTGTCCGTGTACTTCTTTGTGAATGAACTAATCCCCGCGGAATTAAAGAATTGTAAACATAATTTAGCAACAGTACCATGGTGTAAACGTTTTGGAAAAGTGGACACGCAGATACACAGAATTACCAACTGCAAAAACATATCTGAGATCTGGAAATGGACTAAACATAAATTCGGCGTGCTGGTTGGAAGCAGGGCGGAATATAAGACAGTGTCAGTAGTTCTATCCTGGAATATTAAGAAAGGCAACACTGCACGGGCTCCAATGTGGTTGATAATGGCTTTCTACCATTATTGACTGATTGCAGATTATCCTAATTTATTTGCATTCAAAAAGTGGCTCAGAGCAGAGCGATACAAAATGCGTAAACATCATGGGGTGTGGACCGAGTTATATGATCAACTGGATCTCACTTGCTAACCTTTGCGCGGGAGTGCACGCCGTTTCTTTCTAAAAGATTGCAACAAAATGTAACTAAACATGCATAAATAAAGTAAAACAAGAAAAAAAGGCTATTAAAATATTCGATTTCATGCTAGCCTAAAAACTCAGGCTAGATTGTTTTTGCCTTGCGCGTTTCCTTTGCACCTATCAGGGTGAGAGCATGATAAATGTTATGGAGAACATTAAGGGTGATTAAGTTAACGTTGAAATGTTTTACAAGGTATTTCTCTGGCATTTGCAATAAAGAGCAGTTAGCAAGTCAGACATAATGGAGCTTAAGTGAGAAGAGGTATTTCTGTTTCGGTGAAGTGGCAGCTAATTTGAAACTGTCCGTAAGAGAAATAAATAGGAACAAAACATTGAAAATACCTATGCTGAACTGTAAAAGTGGTTTATTTGAGGACGTATGCCCCGTAGTCAGCTGTTAATACGAGGTACTGTTCATTAAAGAAAGATCACAATTCTTTTTTGACAACATACCTTTACTCATCCTCATAATGTTGATGGACCTTTTCAAAATAGTCCCCCCTGAATGCGATGCACTTGTCCCAGCGTTTCTGCCAGTCTTCAAAGACATGCTGGACACCATTTTTTTAGATATTCTTCAAAATCGCCTCCGCAGCCTTCACCACTGCTTCTGATGATGGATAATGTCTCCCACAAAGGCGTTTCTTCAAGTTACGGAATAGAAAAATGTCACATGGAGCTAAATGCGGACTATAGGGAGGGTGGGGGATGTAACTCACGTTGACTTTTGCAAGATATTCAGCAACAAAATTGGCAATATGCGGCCGTGCATTATCGTGGAGTATCATCGAGCCTGCTTCACGGAAATGTGGTCTTTTGTGCCTGATATGGAGTTTAGGTGTTTTCAGAACGTCCCTGTAGTATTTTGCAGTTGCTTATGTGTGTGCAGGTACAACATGCTGATAAATCATTCCATGAATATCAAAGAATGGGATGACCATAACTCTCTCAGCAGAAACCTCCACTTTTGCTTTTTAGGGATTGTTGATGAAGGAGATTTCCACACTGAGCTTTGCTGTTTGCTCTCAGATTCAAAATGATGTAGCTAAGTTTCATCAACAGTGATTACGTTTGAAAGAAACTCCAGATCTTCCTCTAACATTAACTTTAACTGCATGTTACATCCATTGCAGCGATAGGCGATACTCAACATGTCTGAACTTACGTGGTTCTCACAGGCGGGAACCAGGAGGACCAACAATGAAGCTACTACGGCGTGTTTGTTTCACATTAAGCTAACAGAATATAATATTAAATTTGAGTGCGAAAAATTATGTCCATAAAAACTATGATAATTCTTCATTCAACAGTGCCCGTACTTTACGATTTTTACACTCGGAAATCTGAACATGCACCTGATACACATTGAAACATTTTGAACTTTGAACTTAGACTATATCAACATGTACTTTTGTTAATGGTGATGATGAATGTACACGCAATGGTACTTTTGAACTCCATATGTAAACATTTGAAAAGCTGTATACAGTGAGAAACAAGTAAAGCAATTATGTCAAGCAAACTTTCATATATTCTCCCGTCTTTGTTTCTTCAACTACTTATCTATTTTACTTCTCTCTGGACGTGTTTTTCACGCTGCGACGCTTTTATTTTAGCAAAATGTTCGTGTTAATTGTCCTTAACCATTTATTGCATTTTTTCGCTCTTCTAATTTAACTTATCTGCCAAGGAATAATACTTAAAGTCAAGCCCAGATTAACGACTATATTCCAAGACTCAAATTGAAGATATAAGGCCCTTCCAAGATCTTGAGGAGATCTGGGAGCAATAAAATGAATCAGTACATAAGTTGATAGTCCTGCGCCGTGGCTAAGGCAGCATGCCTTGGTCCCTGGCCAAGGAAAGCGGCCCGGGTTCGATCCCACCCATGTGGTGGGGATATTAGGTCCCGGGTATAGGACCGATGCCCACTCAACATCGTGAGGAAAGTGAGGAGCTTACGCTAGGTAAGCGGCCCTGGTCACGGAAACCATCAATCCGGCTGGGAGTTGTCGAGATACCGACCACATCTCCACCTATGGGTTGGATGATCGTCCAGCTCTGCCGTGCGTAAGTGGGCGTAAGGCCGGCAGTCGGGTTGGTAGGTCTTGGCCCTCTAAGGGCTGTCGCGCCAGTGTTTAACTTTAACTTAACATAATTTGATACACCTTGGGTATGTGCTGACGGATTCTTGAGCGAATGCTGAGGTCCCGAACAATCTTCAGGTGTGGAGTCCTCCAGCAAACCCCCAACGGCTCACTCACACTAAAGGCCCCCGAGCGCGCTACCTTTGATAATTGAAATAACCAGCCTGCCAAAAATGGCGGCTACCTCTTTACTCAGCAGTCGCCTCCTTACTCATGATACAGCTCTCTGTCTTACAAAATTGTCTTAACTCGCACATTCCTAAATCACGCCAGCCGTGATCATCCGACTTTTTTTTCTTTTTCTTTTTGGTACAGAAACGTATATCCAAGGGAAAGTCATTCAAAAATAACTGTAGTGCTCTTCCCATGTTCCAGCAACGTCATGCGACGTTGTGAGATCCTTTTTTTATTTTTTTTATTTCCAGATATAGGACATGCAAAAATGAATAATTAGTTCCAATTTGAGAACAGTAGTACAAATATTTTAACATTTAAACCAATAACAAAAAAAAAATCTTGTAAATTTTAACTCTAAGAGAAAATTTGGAATTAAACTGTTTTATTTAACAAGATGTGTAATGCGATCCGTTTTTTCTAAGCGTTTTTTCCCTTTCTTTTTAATTTTTTAATTTTTTTTTTACTTTTTGTATTATTTTTTATTTTATATTATTTTTCTTTAATTTTTATACTTTGTTTAGCCTGAAAGGCTGATTTAGCAGTCCAGAGCATGTATCCTGTCCAAAATATACCAGCCAGTCAACACGTGTAAGAAATGAAATGTTAAATCCCGATAATTCAAAATAATTCTTAAATATCTTTTGGCCTATATACGTAACAATATACACTCATATTTCATTAAAATATCGATTTTATGCTCCATTGGTTCGCTAATAAGTAGGTAAATTTTGTTTTAATTATTACAAAGGATCTTGTTGTGAGAGCTGACTCCTGGTAGAACTGCCATGGTGGGAATATCTGATCGATTTTTGTAAAATGCTATATCCAGTATCATGTGTTATATGTGGCGACCTGTTCTTACTTTGTGAAAATTAAGAAACACGTGGTCAGGTCGAACACTCGGGAGCAAACACTCAGAGCAGAACTACATGCTTTAGCAAGAGGATGGGATCTTTTCTATATAGGTTCATTGGTAAAAAGGTAGGGTAAAGCTAATTAAAAGTGGAATTCACTTAATAAGAATATTTAATACAAGCATTTACAAAGGCGGCCATAACGGCCGTTTACTTGTCCGGAAGGGGAGCAGCCTATAAAATCACCCTACCCCTTCAGTTGGCAGTTTCAGAGAGAGCGTCTAACGCTTAAAGATTATTCATCTAGTCATAAAGGAGGGGAGGGAGTGACGTCACACCTACTACTTGAGTCACCAGAGAGTAAATACAGTCGTTTGTGACATCTATCCCTCGCTTCCCCAAAGATCAATGGATACATTGATCTTTAAAATAATATTACATTAATGTTGAAATAGTGTTACATTACATTTAGACGATATAATCTTGTTTCTTCATTGTTAAAAAAAAACGTTTGTTTTTTCAGATATATAAATTTAAAATGTATGTTGTCTCTAAAAGAATATAAAACATCATGCCACCTTCTTGAAAATAAGATTAACATCTCCATTATTTGGATTCATAAAAATTTAAAAAAGAAAATAATAATAATTATTATTTTTTAAAAAAAAACACTGATTATAACTGTGAGTCCCCAGTATACAACTATTAGTTTGATAGTTTAGCCACAAAATAAAGAAAAAATCACTGTCACAACACAACTTCACTGAATCAGATGCACCATCAAAGTTTTGTTTTTCCTTGGAAGCACTACTCACTGTAGATGTCTGTTGTAATCAGAGGAACCATTTCCCACACACGATTATAGTACCTAAGATAGTGTCGGCCCTTACTGGACTAACACGTTATGAGTGCACTGGAACCTCTGGTGAGGGGAAAACACCTACCCCATCCGACGACTGTGAGTGTGCTGTAGAGAATGGCCATTAAAGATTATTCATCTAGTCATAAAGGAGGGGAGAAGTGACGTCACACCTACTACTTGAGTCACCAGAGAGTAAATACAGTCGTTTGTGACAATATTTTGTCTATAGTAAGTATTACGAGGTGGGGCTTTGATGTAGACTGCATTACGCTCAGCTGCTGTTGATAATCGTCTTCCGTTTGGGGTTGTCACATAGCATCCCCATGTTTCATGCTTACTATTTTGATCTCCCTCGAGAAGAGTTGGCACTGTATCAGAAAATAAAGTATTGATAACCTGGACATTGAGACTGAGTCCTGTTGGCCTGTATGCTGAAATTATTGTCATTTTAGAGGAGCTTTGCATGAATATTTGAACTGCACAAGCTTCGAGGCTGGCTAGTTGAGGTAGCAAGACCGAGTAGTGGTATATGTCCTTTCGAATGAAGATGGCCACTCCACCACATACATATTTCATTAAAAACACGGATTTTATGCTCTATAAATTCAAAGAAGCAATATTCTCAGAAAAGTATTTGCATGTATTTGTCAACAGCTCAATTTAACATCAGAATTGAAACAATTGGTACTTGCGTACGAGATAAAATTAGCCGTGTAAAAATAACTAATAAAATAACTAAATAAATAACTAAATTTGGGCTTTCAGCTATTTCAAGCTCCATCGCCTTCTTCAACATCTGGAGCTAGGACCTTTTTCTAAAAGTGCTCCTTATGGATGTAGGGAACCTCAGAACTGTATTTTTTTTTAATATCGCTATCTGTTTGCACCATTATCCTCATTTGTTCCGGCGGGCGCATGAATATTTCACTTGGTACCGGTTATGCGGCCAGCCAATCATGTGACTCGCCAGCGCGCAAAAAAGAGACTTGTTCTTCCTTTTAGAGTTACAGACATGTTGAGACATGTGATGTGCTTCGTTGTGTGGCTGCGTGCAGCTTTTTGTTGCAATGAAATAACCGTTTTAGTTTATTTCAAATATTAAATGTATTGTTGTCTTCTTCATGATTATTCACCTAAGAAATGTAGCGTGTGCAATGAATTTATCTAGTGATATGAATACAGCTCTATCAAGTACAGTCCACAAAATCAGTTTCCTTGGTTACTGCTAAAATCAAGGTGGTCCTCCGCATTAAATTAAGCACGACACAAACAATATCAGTGGCTTGCAATGCTTTTATACATATGGTGAGGGGAGGGCCGAAAATGTATTTGCAGTGACATGCCAACACAGAATTTTTAATGGAATATAAAAGTTCTCTACTTGTCATGCGTAATAGAGCAAGTAAAAGTGCGCATTAGAGAATCTAGGGCAGCTCAAAACATATATTTATTGAAATTTTGTATCGACATTTTGAATGGAATGCGACAAATAATCTCCACGCTATGGCAGAAGTAGTATAAGCCTCTATCTTACATTCACACCAACTTTTCTATTCAATATCGTTTACTTTTCCACAGTTTATACAAAGTATTCTTAGGAACCATTTATTTGCTTGCTTCTTAGACTGGATTGCACTACGGTACGAAGCGGATGCACCACTGCGACCAGTGTTGTTCTGTTGTACCTATGCCGCAAGTGGGTCATCCCTGGGAGGAAGGATAGAGAGGGTGGCCGCCAAAAGGTGGCACGGCAGCGCAGAGGGCAACCGACAGCCCAGCCGTTCCACCAGGTCGACCCGGAGACCACAAACCTTTCTATGGGATGAGGAAATGTTTACCAGGAACATATCATCATTCCATGCAACGCCGACACTCCCTTCGACACTTATATCCTGAAAGAAACCATCAGATGAGATATGATAGGAAACGATAATTGGAGATGAAATGGAGTCACATGAATTTCAAGGAATGTAATTAACCTAGACAGCATTCACCTGGCATTCGTGGGAAATCCTCGAAAGTGGACATGGTGAAATCGTTAGCGTCGGAGTAAAACCCAGCGGTCAAAGCGACAATAAATACAATTTAAAATAAGTCATGTTTCTGCTAGGTCGGCCACTAGAATTGAGCCTGTACCTCCCGAAAGCGGGCTACAAATGAAATGTGTAGTGTTTAACGCCCGCTTTTACTACATACGGCACCACAGGCGATGACACTGATGATAAATGAGATGAAGATGGAGCACCGGTGGAATGAGATGGCGGGGGAAGCAGGAAACCCCGGAGAAAACCCTCCCCAGCGCCATGTTGTCCACCACAAATCTCACTTTGCTGTCGTCTGGGATCGAACCCAGGTCGCCTTGTCTCAAGCCAAGCGGTCTAACCACTGAGCCACGGCGCGGCCTAAGCGGGCCACAGAGAAAACGCTTGAGCCATCCCGCTTCTTCTTGCATGCTTCTAGATCCTAACTCAAAGAAACCTTTCGTGACAAAAGAAAAAAAAAAAAAGAAAAAAGAAAGATTCACTCTACTCCCATTGTTGGTACAAAGGCTTGGAAATGGAATCGACAATGTGTATATGGCACTCATGAAATGTCATATTCTGTTCACAAAAGTTAGGGAAGATATCGAATTACCACAACAAGAAGACGAGATTTAAAATCTACAAAGGAAATAGTGTTAATGAAGTACTCCGAGATATTTTCAAGTGGAGATATGTAAAATAAGTAATTTTTGACAGGAAACTTATAGCATTTTGGTTCAAATGTGGAAATTACGGCTATAAGTCTCTAAAGTGAAGTATGCCACTGCTATTGATAATACCACGTGAGGTTATAAGACACGAAAATTAAGAGGTGTACCGAAGCGCTCCCTTTGGCGCAACGATGAAATGAATTGAAATGCATGACAGAAAAGTGATTATGAAGCAGTTGTTGGAATAAATGGTAGGGGAAAATTAGCACAAATCTCGCTTCCTTCATAACAGCACCGAGAAGGATGGTGCTCGGTGTTCGATATCCGAAGGTCAACCAGACTAAAGAGAATTTCAACATATTGCTGTAAAATTCAAGATACACATAATGTGTCTAAAATACCTTAAACTTAAATTTTATTGAAAATTGCAGAGCTATTTTAAGAAATGAAACATTTTCAAAATGTTTCTATGTACCTAACGCATATTCTGTGGTTGGGGAACTTTTAAATCTTCACGTGGAATCCTTGAAAGTTGATCTTCAATTTTAAGCTTCTCGTTTGTTTACAGCCAGAGACAAACACACGAACATATACATGCACTCACCCACAGGTAACACTATCTTTTTCTTATCTTATCTTTTTTGTTTCTTTTAGGGGTGGAGTATCATATTTCCCCTATTTGCTCTAACGTAAGCGCGGGTAATTCGAATTGGCGGGCAACTAGGATTAGTATTTCAAAATCTGCTCCCTAGAGGACGGTGGTGTATTGCTCTGTTGAAAAAAAAAAAACCAAAGAAGTTAACTACCTGAGACAGTTGACTGCATAATACGATTGTGTTTTTTCAGTGTAACTGAGAAATCGAGCATCTTTACCGAAAAGGAGTTAGGTAATTGATCACTTCTGGCATTTTATTACCTTTAAGATAGTTTAAGATAGATTTAAAACGAATATGCATTGAAAGTGCTCCAGAAACTTGTAAAATAATAACATACAGACTTTATTATACCTGTAGTCCTTCTTGTTGTGATAGCTACATAATCAGTGCTGCAAACGGGCAAAAATAAATACCGCTACAACAACGGGTGAAGCGGAATAAGATTAAGTGGGGGATTGACAGTTTTATTTTTGTAACTCAGTCCTACAACGGAAATTCATATCAGACAATCATTTTAGGTACACCACGTCATTACTTTCAAATTTCAAACACATAATTTTCTAATGGTAATTCGCCATTTCCTTTTACCTACCTATAATAAATAGCGATGTTACTATGTTTCATCCAAAACTTATATTTAAATTTTACCGCAATTTTATCTTCTTTTGAGATACCGAATCCAGTGCTTTTTCACTGCGTAAAGTAAGTGCCTGTGAATCGGATCAGTATTTTGAAAATCTTTCACAAAAGCCCTATTTGTTACTTAAATATAAAGCTTATACTTTATATTGAAGCCTGGACATTCTATATTATGTTAAACGGTTAGTTTTTTGACGAAGAATGCTTTCTGTCTGGGTGCCGTAGGAAAGAAGCAATGCATATGTGGCAATGTGTGTGAGATGCACAAATATGTGAACATACAAGTGTATAAATGTGTTATTTTGTTCTAATGATTACACTATATACTGAAATTGGATGTTTCGCCGTTTTTGGTTCCGTTCTGCTTCGTACGCCATACCAATCGTATTCAACCTCCAATTGCAGGCGAATAGGATAGTTTCCGCTCGGAATGAAAATTAAAACGGAAGTATAAAAAACACTCTTCATTTAACATAATATAGAATGTCCAGGCTGCAATATACAGTAAATGCTTTTATATCTACAAGACAAATAGGACGTTTGTGAAAGATTTTCAAAATACACTGAGCCCATTCACACGCGCTTACTTTACGCAGTGAAAAAGCAACCTCTTTTACTGGATTCACTATCTCAAAATAAGATAAAATTACGGCAAAATTTAAATATAAGATTTGGATGAAAGATTGTAACATCGCTATTTATTATAGGTAGATAAAAGGACATAGTGAGTTATCATCAGAAAAGCATGTGTTTGAAAATTCAAAGTATTAACATGGAGTACCTAAAATGATTAATTCAGTAACAGTTTTTGTCCAAATTGTATGTTTTAATGCGATCTCCATCTTATATGAATAGGAGTTCCCTTATTTGTTACGATTTACAAGTTACACAAAAGAAAGACAGTCAGAAAAGAAAAAAAGAATTTCACAAGCTTTTCCCACAAAATGTATTGGAAACATCTGAAATATATATTATTTTAATAAATTCGTTAGAAAGCACAAGAGAAATCCTAAAATAATGAGCAATTCCTCTAAGCTGTATTTTGGAATGGAAATACTAAGGTGAAATCCTTCATGGCAGATTTTGAAGATCAAGCTAACTTAAATTGAGCAGATAGGACGGAGATCGGACGATCCGTGGTTCAAATTCTGGATATGATATAGAATTTTCTTTACCATATATCCAGAATAAAGAGAACTTCGCGCAGATTCCTAGAAAATTATATATACGAGGTCCGACCAGAAAGTAAGTTCAGTTTGATAATAACATGAAATTGTGTACAGATACAGAAAAACTTATTTATTGCACAACATTCTACAACTCTTAAACTGCTTTTTCACATAACTACCGTCATTTTGCAGGCATTTGTCATAGCGAGGCACAAGTTTTTGTATACCTTCTTCATAGAAGTTTGCCGTCTGTGTCTTCAACCAGTTGGAAACATTTACTTTCAGCTCTTCGTCATTGTTGAAGTGTTGACCGCCAAGGAAAGCTTTGAGATGCAAAAACAGATGAAAGTCGCTAGGAGCGAAGTCAAGGCTGTACTGGGAGTGGTCAAACACTCCCAGCTAAATCCCTTTAGGATGTTTTTCGTCGCATTTGCAGTGTGAGGTCGTGCGTTGTCGTGAAGAAACACAACACCTTTTGACATCATTCCTCGGCGCTCATTCTGTATTGCGCTGTGATATCTTCTAGGGAACTGTTAAGTGGCACAGGTACCACATTCCCGGTAAATTTCCGGCTTTGCAATGTTTTAATTGCGACAATAATATTATATCATTTATAAATGAAATAAAAAGTGCAGAGTCACCACCGAAGTATCGAAAAAATATCAAGCGAATTGTTTGAAGTATTGTTTGACGTCGGTACCATGGAAGTCTCGTGAGTATCGAGGACTCATCCCTTTATATATACACAGAGACACAGCCTTTTCTTAAAATATTTTATCTTAGCTCTTCTTTAGGACACGGACTGGAATGTAGTCAAATTACACCGGACAGTGTAAAAGTTAAATATATGTTTTATTTTAATGTACCCATCTCATCAACCATAACTCATTAAATACAAAATTGCACATATTCAAACATCACTTAGACAGGAATTACCATAGATTGATGTTTGTCAGTTAAAATTATAATCATTTGCATGCTCACTTTATTCTCGGACAACAAGCAAGTTGAAAAGACGACTAGATATCGACGTTTCGGGAGTGTGTTTCGCTCCAATCATCAGCATATTTATTAAATTTTATAACTACAAATGAAACACTGGATATAAAACAAATATAAACAAAGACAGAGCACTATCAAAATTCCCATTACTGAACAAAAGACTGTTTTCAGTAAATTAAATGCCAGGTCAGGAGATGGCGTGAGTGTAGAAATTGTGTCAAAGAAACGTAACTACTTAACTTGATTATTAATCTGTATTGATCTTTGCTTCCTAAATCAACGAATTTCCATTGTAAGGCCGGTTTCCAATAAAATTAAGTTAAGTAGTTACGTTTCTTTGATACAATTTTCTATACTCACGCCAACCTCCTGACCTGGCATTTGATTGATTGGAAACAGTCTTTTGTTCAGTAATACGAATTTTGATAGTGTTTTGTCTTTGTTTATGTTGGTGTTATATCCAATGTTTCATTTGTGGTTATAACATTTTATAAATATCCTGATGATGGGAGGGCCGCGCCGTGACTTAGTGGTTAGACCGCTTGGCTCTCACCAAGGCGGCCCGGGTTCGATCCCAGGCAACCGCAAAGTGAGATTTGTGCTGGACAAGCCGGCGTTGGGGCGGGTTTTCTCCGGAATCTCCGGTTTCTCCCGCCATCTCATTCCACCGGTGCTCCATCTTCATCTCATGTATCATCAGTGTCATCGCCATCGTTGCCGTATGTAGTAAAAGTGGGCGTTAAACACTAAACATTTCATTTCATTTCTGATGATGGGAGAGATGCACACTCCCAAAATATCGATATCTAGTCATCTTCTCACCTGGCTTGCTGCTCGAGAAGAAAGTGAGTGTTTTCGTCGTCAGGAAAGCTTCAGGTCGTATTTTGTGATCCTTTGCAGTTTACTTCTACTGTATATTTGCATTAAATTTGTACTTATCTTCGTTTATATGTAGTTAAAAGTAAAAAACTTAAAAAAGTAGAAACTTAAGTTGCTAAAGAAAAAGAGAAAGTCATAAAACACAGCAATTGTTAGTATGTCATGCATAATTATTGTTAATGGACATCATTTTAAACCTTACGCTTTTTAATATTGAGGTACTAAGCTTTTAAAATTTTTTGGACTGCCCTCTGTTTTGGCCCAGGCCACTGCTACACAGGACAGTCCATTAAGTGTATTTACAGACATGTTACAATATGTATTATTACATAATAGTCACTTATTACTCCTTCTCTCTTTTTACAGTCCATACCCACTTGTTTTCAACCTTACTTAAAAACTGACCTATGTTTTTATAATTTTTACTTAAAACCTTGATTAAGCTGGTTCTACTATTCATTTTTGATATTTGACATTCTTTCCTCCACATCTCTGTTTCCTTACAATCAAACAATATATGTTTTATATCCTCTTTATCCCCACACAATGGGCACTCGTCTTGCGGGTATCCATTTCTTTGACCTCTTAATCTCCATATCCCTGCTGTTAACCATGCTAATCCCTTTCTCTCTTCACTGCTCGTGCTATCTATATACCCCTCTCTCCCCCAACTGTTTTTCAATGCAATATAGAAAACAAGTGATCTCTTCTCTGCTATTTGACTAAACAGTTTCTGGATCTCCATGTCTTCAAATATTATTCTAGCCCCTTTCCAAAAACCTTTATAATTAGTTTCTCTCTTTCTCCAAATATCACCCATACCATTATTTTCCAAATTATTTTGTAAGTTACTTACTAATCCTTTATTTGGTAAACTTAGTTCTTGATACTTCAAGCATTGTTTCAGTATATTCCCCTCCTCTAAATTCAATATCCTCTACCAATATTTTAGTGCCCTTTCTATAACTAACCCTTTTCTTGGAACTCTCCCCATTTCAATTAGAGCTACTTCATTTGCAGTTGATATTGGCATCCCTAGAACTTCTTTACAAAACCCCCTGTGTACATAATCTAAAACTTCCCATCCCTTTTCTAGCCCCCACATCTCAATACCATATAGCATTCGTGCCTCAACTACCGAACTATATACCCTTTCTAACCATTTCATTTCTATTTCAGGTGTTTTATACAAACATGCTCTTACAGCTGCCATTGCTGCTTTCCCTTTTGCCAGTGCACATTTCTTTTGCTTCTCCCATTTCCCTCCTGCATCAATTTTCATTCCTAAGTAATTACATTCACGTACTACTTTGTATTCTATTCCCTCCTTTTTTAATATTATACTTTGCGGTTGAGTAAAATAATATGTTCTCTAATATTTCACCATCTAGTTAACATATAATATATAGTGTGATCCAAATAAACCTGAACCACTTCAATAGGCCACAACATGTGAGCCAATAATAGGACACACGTGCAACTTTGGGAGAATATAATACACAATTGGGAGATTACATTACACTATTTACATCTCAGAGAAAATGTTGGAAATGTCCTCCACCACCATCTATACATGTTTGCATTCGTCTCACCATATTCTCTAAAGTTTTACGGAAATTATATTGAATTGAGAGAGGGTAATTTTCAGCAAGATGGAGCAACGTGCCATACATCTGGTGACACCATTTGGTTTTTTTTGGGTTTTTTGTAATTTACGTCTTCCAACGCTAAGTCATATCGGAAGATGAATGAAATTAGTGAAATGATGCTCAAATGTGTCCAGGGCCCATGGAGCTTAGAGTTACCTGACATTCGTCTTGAAGGATAAGGGAAAACCCCGGAAAAACCTTATCCAGGTAACTCACCCTGACCGAGATTCGAACTCGGGACCTCTTGAAAGTGAGGCAGACACGCAACCATCTACGCCACCGAGGCGGGCAAATGACACCATGAAACTTGTAACCAGTTTCTTTGATAACGGAATAATCTCAAAAGGTCTGTAGCCTCCCAGATCCCCTGACATAACCTCAAAGGATCTTTTCTTTTGCGGGTATCTAAAAATAGAGTGTGCAAAAATAAGACCACGAATAATTGACGTTCTCAAGGAATCCATTCGAACCGAAATAAGTAACATTGGCAAGGATACTCTCCGCAAAGCTTCAGAGAATATGGTGAGACGAGTACAAACATGTATAGGTGATGGTGGAGGACACTTCCAAAATTTTCTCTGAGATGTAAATAGTGTAATGAAATCTCCCAATTGTGTATTATATTCTCTCAAAAGATATGGTCCATTGAAATGGTTCAGTGTAGTGTAGTGCTTAACGCCCACTTATACTACATACGGCACCGCAGGCGATGACACTGATGATACATGAGATGAAGATGGAGCACCGGTGGAATGAGATGGTGGGGGAAACCGGAGATCCTGGAGAAAACCCGCCCCAGCGCCGTGTTGTCCACAACAAATCTCACTTTGCGGTCGCCTGGGATCAAACCCGGGCCGCGTTGGTGAGAGCCAAGCGGTCTAACCACTGAGCCACGGCGCGGCCTTGCAATGGTTCAGATTTATTGGATCGCAGTATAGTTATTACATTGAAAACAAGAACTAACAACTCTAATATATACAATGCACTGAAATAAAAACATGAGATTATTTTATAAGATAAATTCATATAATTTGGTCATAAACCGCGATTTAATGACAAAACATAATGGAATGACATTTTTGTAGGTGTTTTTGTAATCCAAATAATTTATACATATGCATATGTATTATATGAATGAATGCATGTCTTATTCGGTGAACGGAATCCGGTGTTTCCGGAGGTCTTGAAGAATTTAGCTGGCCCAATATCCTATAATAAATCAGGGTTGAAATAATACTTAAAGAAAGTACAAATTAATTTTTTAAGTAAAGTAACACTTTTCTAGATTTCTCTCTGTTTAACGGCAAAGCGAATTTACCTATGTAATTTGCAAGAAAAAAATCTTTTCCTTTTAAGTGCGATTATTCCATATGTAATATCCAAATATTCTAAAAGTATAAAACAAGTTATTAATAATCGCAGAGCTGAATTGTATGTAATGGAACCAATTGTACAAGTTCACACTCCAAACTCTACGAAGTATAGGGATAAAACCTGTTTATACAAAAAACACCTCCTTTTGAGAGAAATCGATTTCAGACCCTTTGGATTTAATGGGTACCGCGTAGTCCACCAGAGCATACACAAACCTATGATTCTGTATGTAAATATCTCTTTGACTTAGATAAATTATTTAGCGAAAATGTTATTCATTTAATGATATAAAACTATATTTCCTGGAAGCTGTTCTTAATTTAGCAAGTTCGTTAATTTGTATAGGAATATAACAGAAGCATTCGTTATATAAAGCGTATTAAACAGATTTAAGAATTTATAAATAAAATTTCGTACAGTGAAAGTTGTAATTTCTAAATTGGTAGGAGTGTCTTATTCCCTAAAATAGATTGAATTTATCAGCCCTTATTCATTAAGGGGGGGGGGCGTATGCAAATATTCAGGGTGTTACATAAATAGCCATAACATCCAAAGTTTTCAAGTTAGAGAAGTGAAACGTAGTACACTTATTTAAGATAATACAGTTAATATGCACAATTGTTTACATAATTTTCCATTGTTTATAACTAATGCTACATATTTTTTTCTATATGCCGAGATATTTACAAACTTAATCCCATTTTTTTCAAAATTCACATATGCTATCTTTCTGAAATTTGGTAATGTTATTTTAAAACACACTAAAAATTAATTTGTTGGATTTAGATTTCTTATTGAAGCTGTATAGAATTAAAAATTTAATCATACGCATCCTTTAACAATTAAAATAATTTCATATATTTTGTATCATCACATTCCATCTGGAGCTTAATCTTAAATTCTAGAACCAACAAAATGTTCATTGCGGCATAAGAAAGCTGTGTGCTAAATGTCATTACTGTAGATGAAGTAGTTTGAGAGAAAAATGGGTTGTAGTTGTAGAAAATGCAAGTTACGGGGAAAGGCAATTAAAAATACAATAAGTATTATTCAGTTTGACTTTTAATTTCAAGTCAGAACCTCCCATATCCATAGTCTGTATCCTCATTCTGGTCTTCTTCAGCCTTTCTTTTTAAATTCCTTTTCTGTCTTGCTTCTTTCTGCATTAATTTCATAGCTCTTTCTGCACCAGCGATGCGATGTTGTCGATACTCTGCAAAATTGTTTCCATAAACACACAAGGTTGATACCCTAACTGGTGCATAACTTTCATTCTGCCAACATTCCCATCATTAAACATTATTACAGCATCAAATGTAGCAATTTTCACCACTATGGAAGGCACAAATGATGCTTTGGGACACCTTTTTCGTATCAAACTGTTGAGGCTTTCATTTGGGTTTTGTGTATCTCCATAGAGAAATTGCTTTAGCAAGTCTGGGTGTGCTAAGAATTGGTAGGTGGGCTTTATAGATTCCAAGACAGCTGATGGAAGACTAAGTGTTGCTACTATGCTACTATGTAACACTAGGGCGTTTAATTTTTTAAAGGTACATACAGACCACGTACAGTCATAATATTTTGGTGTTTGATAGCTAACACTATATACAATTTTACAAAGTAATAAACAAATTAGGTTTTCTGAACATTTGCTCGTACGTTCCCCCTTAAATGAGAATGTTTTCCATTCCTCGCTGGCCTAATTCTAAGTTGGGATGTGGCCAATTTCTTTCTTTTTTACGAATTTATTGGACATTTTCAAGTGTAGCCCGCATTCAGGAGCCCCGGTTTCAATTCCCGTGGCCGTCCTGCCCCCAACCCATGGGCTTTTTTTAAAAATAATCTTTGATTAAAAGCTGTTGTTTATAAATGCTAGGCTTTGGCGATGAAGCCGTTAGCTTCCTTGCTCTCCAATATTTCTGTGTAGTGGGTCCGGCAGATAGGGCTTCACAGGTTAAAAGATGTTCGTCATTTCCTCTTCTTTGGTGCACAGAGGACAATTTGGACTTGTATAAATTCCTATTCTGTGTAAGTGTTTGGCCAAATAATCATGTTCCGTAAGTAATCTAAAATTTGCTACTGCAGCTTTACATGGGAATTCTGGAATAATTTATGGATGTTTAATTAAAGTGTTTCATTTTTATCTTTGGCTTTGTTAGATATTGATTGGTTTTGTTTATTTTTATATTTGCTTTAGATTAATCTTTTTTATGGATGTAAAGGGTAAGATTTTTCTTTTGTTCTGAATTAAATGTGCACCTCTTTTGGCAAGAAAATCAGCTGATTCATTTCCAGAAATTCCACAATGTGCAGGTATCCACTGTAATATAATTATTTTATGTAGTTTTTGAATTTGCTGGATTATTTTGTGACATTCTTTAATTTGGATTGACCTCATTTTATATGAAGTTATTGCACATAATGCTGCTTTAGAATCAGAAAGTATGACAGCATTTTTGAATTTATCTATTCTGTATAGAAGGTGTTGGAGTGAAATATGAATAGCCGTTTTTTCTGCATCAAATTTTGTTGTGTGGTATCCTGCTGGTTGATAGAATGAGAAAAGTGCACACTTAATTCCTGCTCCTGAGTTGTTGTCCAAGTTAGATCTATCTGTGTAGATATGTAACCATTCTTCAGGTGGGTATCAATTGTTCACAGTTTCTAATGCTAGTGCTTTTAGTACAGATTTGGAAGTTTCAGAGTTTGTAACAATTTGTTCTAAATCTAATTGAATATTAATTGGTTCAAAAGTCAGTGGGTTTTGCTTGATTAAAATTCTATGATTGAAAGTTCATTTATATAATTTGTTATGAAATAGTAACTTTTTAAGTGTGGTAAACATGCAATTAACACAGGTCAGCGTCCGAGCTTCTAATATAGCTTTGCCCCCGGCACCAATTTTAACACGCTGGGGTACGTGGTTAAATGCATGTGACAATTTTCAAATAGTGAGAGAAATGGTGAATAATTGATAGGGTAGATTCTAAGACGATTGAGAGCAAAGGATTTGCTTTCTGATACTCAAATCCAAGGTAAATTAGCTTTCATTAAATCAAAATTGGCATTTTTGACGGATATTATAACCCGGCTTAAAGAAAGTGGCATGACATTGGATAAGTCGATTGAATTAGTGAGAATTGTGGAAGAGAGGATACAAAATGTAAAAGGTGAGATTGGGTCAAAATTAGACAGAAACTAAAATTTGTGTAGGAAAAAAATAAAGAATACTAAATAGTTTGTTAGATTGCCGATATCTTGTCAGGAGAAAACTTCAGAACTGATATTTCTGAACAGGATTTAACAGGCAGTGACATAGTGTTTTTCAAAGATGCACCTATAACATCTGTGGAAGTTGAGAGAAGTTTCTCAAAGTATAACACGGTTATAACTGACAACCACCGTTCCTTTACTTTTTATAATTTGAAGATGACCATGGTGCTGTACTGCAACGCTAAGTAAGATATGTTTTGGCTAATGGGTACAGTAACCTATATTTTCATATTTTATAACATTGAAAATGACCTGATTAATGTTGAATTTATTATTTAATAACAATAATTGTATTGGAAATTAATTGTTTTTCACACTAGCCGTGTGTAGGACGCACTATGAATTGAATTTTTCAGTCTGGCTCTACCCTTTCAATAATTGTATTATTTACTAGGAAAGCTAATCTTAAAATTTGTTTATTCGAACCGTATATACATCATTTGTCTGTGACAGCTATACATTTATTATTATGAAAGATAAGGTTAAGTTTTGTTAGGTAAATTGTTTACAGTTTATATGCATTTTTTATAACTTAAGTGCATTTTATATTTCATTTTTAGAGAACTTCCGGGCCCTAATTATGAGTAAGTCAGCAAACATGTCAGTTTTGTGAAACAAACTTTCATTTAAATTAGTTTTAGCCTTCTTTTAGCATATCTCTTATTGCAATACCTATACTGCAATCTGATATACTTGCTAACTTTGGAAAGAATTGTGGGCCAGATAGGGCACGATAAACCCCTGTTTGCCCTCTTCTGCTTCATATTCTTGCTTTATTTTGCCTAAGCAGAAGTTTTTCTTAAGTGATCTCTAACAGTAAAAATTTATTTCTGAAGTATTTCACCGCAAAGAAAACGCGCGTATTATAAATGTTGAATCCAAACAACTATTACAAAACTTGTAAAATGTTGTACTCAGATACGACAAAAGCAATATATACTAGAAAATTTTAATTCGCTCAATTTTTCTGCTATAGACCTCGAAGTGATTATTTTAAACAAATAGGAATCTTGACCAAGACAGCTGAAGGGCAGACTGATATAAATGTTGGTCATTTATCTGGAAGGGAATGACATATTTCGTTGAAAAACTTCTAGGCGTACCAAAGTGTCGAAAATGATCTTAAATTTTCACGTACATTTTATAATTAAACGCTATAATGGGATGGTGTGTTGGAATGAGAGATAGCTTATCTTGCTATGGAGAAGAGGTTATGGCTAACACCACACCTCCACTAGAAGGCAAACCAGCAAGAGGTGAAAGGTTACTCACGGTATCTGCACGGCTGGTCGCATCGCCCTCCTGTCCGGGGAGGCGGGTCACTGCGGACGTCCCCGCGGAGGGATTCCGGAGCCTGCAGGCGATCCCTTCACTATATCGGCGGCGGCGACACAGCCCTCCGGTCGCCGGATCCTCAACATCTGACGTGCACTCGACAACCGTTTTCCACGATCAACGCTGCGATCCAAGGAAAAAAAAAATCAAACCCTCATCACCAAGCCGCGCGAGTTTAGTTCACTGTCGAGGACGCTTATCGGCGCGTCGAAAGGTCCAGCGTGGTTGGAAACTTCTGAGCCGCGCTAAACACAGGGGATGTCACTGCATTGGGCAGATTCCGTACCGGTTTTTTAGGGGGATTGGAGCCGAGCTGTGGCGGCAGCAGCGGCGATAGCCTCAGTTAGCTGCTCCTGCTGCTGCTGTATCTCGTTCCCCCTCCCCAAGCCTGGATCTCTTGCGCACAGCATCCACGGCGCTCCCTCCCCTCCGACACACCCGCATTCGCACCCTTCTCCCGCGCCTCCCCCGCTCCGTGGTCCAGAGCTCCGGCTCAGCCCCTGGAACCAATACCGGCCATGTGTGAGCTCCGAAATTCGAAACCCGAGCCGTACCGAGTCTACACGAAGGTTCCTGTCAGTCGATACCTACAACGTTTTTGGAAGATCTCTTTTCTCCCGGCGATTTTACGTGCTATGGAAATGAAAATAGGGGAAATGTGTGAGAAGGTGGGAGAGTAAATTATAAGCGCCAGAATAGGATAAAATTTGGAGGGGAGAAGGTGAGGAGAGCGAGAGTTGATGAATGATATGAGAAGCAAGTTGATAGTCACCTGACCCCACTACACAGCATCAGTTGCTCTCCACACCTCACCTTTATCGCTACGGCTACAGAGATTTCTACAACAGAGATGACCACACCCCCTTGTGACATATCTGAACTTTGAGCACCCGGCCAAACTTAGGGGTCCCTTACATTCCTCCAGAGAAGAAACAACAGGAATTTCAGATGTACTCAGTGGCAGAATTCCTCCCCACAATCCAATCTGATCCTTGCAAATGACAGGAACCCAATAATCATTTGGAAGTTTTGGTTTTGGTGTTATTCTGCATGACTGATTCAGGTGTTGTCCCTGGCAGGAAGGTCCTGAATTGTCTTCGCTTCATAAAAGCGACAAGGTGGAGTGATGTTAACAAGTTAAGCATAAGTCACAACAAAACTGTAAATCTCCACTTTAATTTATGTTGTGTGCCAACATGTTAGAAATATGGAATTTTGAGATACTAATCTTGATAAATGTTAGGGCTGGAAATTCACATAGATTATATTTCTACTAAAATAACTGTTAGGGATTCTTCGACGAAGTATTGACAAACAGTATTTATTGAATACATATTATATCCATGTTTATAGTCACTCAATTATGAGGTATTATTGTGAAGCAACTATGCTTGCTGCAATAAACTATCTTACAAAAGATGGCAGTGAAAATTGCCTATGGGGCTCTACCTACCAGGTACTGCAAAACACCTTTTACTGAGCTGAGAATACATACACCTCTTTCGTATACGAGGGCAGTCCAATAAAGAATGATCATAACTTTTTACGGTCATAATTTTTCGCACTAAAATTCAATGTTTTATATTCTGTTAGCTTAATGTGAAACAAACACGCCGTAGTAGTTTCATTGTTGGTACTCCTGGTACCCACGTGTGAGAAGACGTAGATAGATAGATAGATAGTTTTATTCACCTTAGGAATATACAATATATATGGCTTCGTCAAATTTGTACCCATAAGAATAATACATTTCATATGAGTAATACAATTATGAATAATACAATAGTAATTAAATAACACAATAGTAGTTAAATAATACAATAGTGATTAAAGTAATGCAATAGTAATTAACAGAATAATAATACAAATAGTAATTAAGAATAAGGCAACTTAGGTCACATAATAGTTTAATGTATTACATTTTTAAGAACTAGGCTGTAAGAGACATAATTTTTACCACAAAAAAATCAATATTTACTTTATTATTTAATTGTACTTCTTAGAAACTAATCTGTTGTCTCTGACATTACTTTTAGTAGGATATTTTTTACAGCTTTTCTGAATATTACAAGTATTACCTCCGAAGTTGCATAGGTATTTATTCACAAACATCATTTTAGGAAGCATTGATATGTTGATCATGTTTTAAGTAAGTAAGTAAGTAAGTAAGTAAGTAAGTAAGTAAGTAAGTAAGTAAGTAAGTAAGTAAGTAAGTAAGTAAGTAAGTAAGTAAGTAAGTAAGTAAGTAAGTAAGTAAGTAAGTAAGTAAGTAAGTAAGTAAGTAAGTTCAGACATGTTCAGTATCGCCTACCGTTGCAATGCAGGTAATACGTAGTTAAAGTTGATTTTAGAGGAAGATCCGGAGTTTCTTTTAAATATAATCACAGCTGATCAAACTTGACTACATCATCTTGATCATAGGAACAAACAGCAAAGCTCATTGTGGAAATTTCCTTCATCATCAACCTCCAAAAAAGCAAAAGTGGTTGCTTCAGCTGGGAAAGTTATGGTCATCTCATTCTTTGATATTCATGGAATGGTTTATCAGCATTGTTGGGCCTGCACACACATCAGTAACTGTAAATTATACAGGGATATCCTGAAAATATTGCAAGTTCATATCAGACGCAAAAGACCACATTTCCGTGAAGCAGGCTGGATACTGCACCACGATAATGTGTAGCCGCATTTTGCCAATGTTGTTGCTGAATATCTTGCAAAAATCAACGTGAAGTGCATCCCTCACCCTCCATATAATCCGGATTAACCCCATGTGGCTTCTTTCTATTTTCTTACTTGAAGAAACGCCTTCTGGAAGGCATTATCAATCATCAGAAGTGTTGGTGAAGGCTACGGAGACGATTTTGTAGGATTTATCAAAAATGGTTTCCAGCATGTCTTTTAAGACTGGCAGAAACCCCCACCTCGGTAGCGTGGCTGTGGCATGTTTGCCTCACGCTCAAGAGGTCTCGAGTTCGAATCTCGGTCAGGGTGAGTTACCTGGATAAGGTTTTATCCGGGGTTTCCCTTAGGAAATACGAACGTCAGGTAACTATAAGCTCTGTGGACCCTGGGCTCCTTTGAGCATCATTTCACCCGTTTCAGGCATCGTCCGATATGACTTAACGTTGGAGGACCTAAATTACGGGGGGGGGGGGGGAACGCTAAGAAAAGTGCATCTCATTAAGGATAGACTATTGTGAGAAGGACCATCAAAATTATAAGGATGAGTAAAGGTGCGTTGTTAAAAAAAGTGCTATCATTCTTTATTCAACAGCCCTCGTGTGTCTAGGATTTCCTCATTTATGTGAAAAAAAGTCAGGGAGAATTTACAAGACTTGAAATTATTTATACCTAAAGAGATGGAAACACAAAACAATTGTGAAACTGTCATTAAAAATATATAATAAGTTTCCTGATTACCTGAGTAATTGAACTATTGGCTACTTCGAAACGAAGATAAGAAGCTTTATAAATCCTAATCTTTTCCATAGGTCCCAGGAGATATACTTTATTGGTTAGGTATATCTTTGCCTTACAATATTTGTGGACTTTGCTATACATTTACATCTCATTGGCAATAAATAATTATCCGAACACAATCTAAACTAAGCTATGACTGAAATTTAATTCATCCAAAAAGGAGGATTCATATATATTCAGTTCTTGTAAAATTTTGCCGAATTTTACATAATTTAAATGAAAATTTAAACATTTAAATTTAAATGTTACACATTCCGTTCGTTACCCATGAAAAATTCTATGTTCCAAATGAAATTATTTATTTGAGCTCTGAAGTACATATATTACACTTGAATCTTCCTAAGGTGAACCCTTCGTTACAAAGTGCACTGCTCTGGCTGTTAATGGGTACATAAACACACTGGACACGCCGGCTGATTGTTCGATATCACATCTCAGACAATTTTTACGTGATGAGAGATGGACATGATCCAGCTTAAGAAAATGGCACCCTTCAAACCGTGGATACTGCAAGTATAAGAGATATAGACAATATAATACCCCTTTCCGACATCATTCCCCTCCATGTAAGACAGTGAGGTAAAATAAAATAAAATAAAGATATAAATAGGTTCCCTCCCTTCCTCCCTCCCTTCCTCCCTCCCTCCCGTCCTCCCTCCCGTCCTCCCTCCCTTCTTCCCTCCCTTCCTCTCTCCCTTCCTCCCACCCTCCCTTCCTCCCTCCCTTGCTCCCTCCGTTTCTCCCTCCATTCCTCCCTCCCTTCCTCTCTCCCTTCCTCCCTCCCTTCCTACCTCCCTCCTTCCCTCCCTTCCTCCCTCTCTCGCTTAAAAATAGATTAAGTTAAAAAAAGTACAGAATCAATGTAAATTTATTTAAAAGGTTATTTTAATGTTCTTCCTTTCACACCATACATGTGAGAAACTTTTCTGAAAGTTTTAAAATAAGGGTTCGATAAGCCTACATTTCTGATGTACTCTGCAATGTTTAGTCTGAATGTCGCGAGTGCGAGTCCCGCCTTGGGCATGGATGTTTATAAAAACATAACCACTTAAGCAAACAGAATCCTTCCAATTGTCTCACAGTATAAGCCAATAAAACAGGAAATTTTCTAAATTCTTACCCTGTACCTGTTCCTGTCTTTAAAAAATTATAAAAAAGAGAAAAGAAAATATAAACATAAAAATAAAAAATAAAAAGCATAAAAACTTAGGATGCACTTGTTCAATAGCCTTTGTTTCCTTAGAGATATTTAAAATGACTATTTAAGACACTTATACATAGAGTTAAATAACAAAACAAAAGAAATACAGTAAAACAAAACAAAAAAGAGAAAAGAAAAATATTACGAATAGTTCTTCTACGCACCACTAAGCGGTAGAGGAGTAAAAATATGAAGAACAGTGCACTTTCATATTTTAATTATCGTTTCATAGCGATGCATTTATCAATTAATGGGAATGCTCTAAATAAGATATTTGCCATTTACTGCATATGGATTTACTGAAAATATCCCAATATCCAAAATGAAAATGATCGTCAATAAGTGCCTCAAAAGTATGTGTTTTGTGATTTATTTGAGGAAGTCTACGCCGAGGAGTGCGTACGTGGGAGGTGGAGAAACTACGTTTACTTTCAGAGATACGATCTAAGCGAATGTAAAGTTTGAGTCCCGTACGGTAAGAGTAGCAGCAACAGAACATCGATGTGCTTAAAATAAAAGTCTTTCCTGGAGTCAAATTGTGTGAAATTTGAATTGGAAAAGCAGATTTGCTCCGAATCTGTATTCTCGATACGTTCCGTGAGTTTAAGTGGAAAAAGAACGCTGAGCCTTTCCGGTTTACCGACGGTACTGCAATGCAACGAACACAGGGAAATAAGGGACACGAGAGAGAAAATCTGTAAATAGCAACATACTTTGCGTCGAGTTCCCATGAATCAAACTGAAATAATCATGTTCAGTTGGCAAGAGTACGAACATCTTAAAGCATAACTAATATGATGTATGAAGATCTCGTGTCCTTAACTATATGTTTTATGTTAATTAAATTATTTTTGTATTTTTTGCTTTAAACCTTAGTATTTCGTTTCCTAATATCTGAACTTTTAATACTGGGACATGACTATACGTAGTGTCAAAGTCTGCAATGAAACGCTGGAAGTGTCTCTTCTCCAAAAATTTCAGACGGAAAAGAAGAAAAGCAAGAACATTATTGCCAAAACATGTTATTTGCTCTGGATATACCTTCAAAACTTATTTGCCAACATCTGTGATGCTGCGATAAATTTGACAGCTGCTTAGATTAGCAGCTGCTCATTCAATACTGAGCAGTTCCGTATTTACGCATTCGTAACCTTGAATACCATGCTTCATATGTTTCCGGCAACAATTGTGACTCTTCACTTAAGAAGCACTCACAGATTTTATCACGCACAGTCTTTGTAGCGTGTGAAGAAATTTTTATTTTGGCTTTACTTGGCGGATTAAGTATATTTGCAATAGTATTTGCAACAGTACCTTACATACATTAGTATTTAGTAGTGATAAACAGGAAAGTTTTAAGTCATTAGCAAAAATGTGCTAATTGCATAATTTTCCTATTTTAGGCTAATAGTTCACACAGCATATGGCATCTCTAGGAAAAATTGGAAGGTTTGAGTGGAGAGGGGAAGTTTGTAGTATGGGCAGTCTTGCAATACAACAAGGGCCTACTGTGACTGTACGATAGAAAGAGTACTAAAGCGCAGACTTATTTATTTGTAATTATTCTCTCATATTTAATAAAAATTACTATTTAGAACTTCCCTCACCTTGAAAGTCAGACCTCGCTAATGCACCTACGTGTAACTGTACAATAGAAAGAGCATTAAAGATTAGCCTGAGTTCTTTGATTTATTATTCTCACTTATTTTAATGAAAATTATTATTGTAGCTTCCATCGCTTTGAAAGTTACGCCTCACCCCTGGACCTATGTGAGACTGTACAATAAGAAGAGTACTGAAGAGTGGCCTTAGTACTCTAATTCATGATTCAGTCTTATTTAAATGAAAATTATTATTTGGAGCTTCAATCGCTGTGAAAGTCACGCATTACCC
Source organism: Mantis religiosa (assembly GCA_030765055.1). NCBI lineage: Eukaryota > Metazoa > Arthropoda > Insecta > Mantodea > Mantidae > Mantis > Mantis religiosa. The sequence continues at coordinate 197,315,333 of CM060952.1, read as the reverse complement.
CTGGACCTACGTGAGACTGTACAACAGAAGGGGTACTGAAGAGTAGCCTTAGTACTTTGGGTCATTATTCAGTCTTATTTAAATGAAAATTATTATTTGGAGCTTCCATCGCTTTGAATGTCAGGACTTGCCACTGGATCTAGGCCTGACTGTACAATAGAAAGAGTACTGAAGAGTAGCCGCAGTGCTTTGAGTCATTATTCTCTCTTATTTTAATGAAAGGTATTAAATAGAGCTTCCCTCGCTTTGAAAGTCAGGACTTGCCACTGGACCTAATTCTGACTGTACAATAGAAAGAGTACTGAAGAGTAGCCGTAGTGCTTTGAGTCATTATTCTCTCTTATTTTAATGAAAGTTATTATATGGAGCTTCCCTCGCTCTTAAATTCAGGACTTGCCACTGTACCTACGTGTGACTGTACAACAGAAAGGGTACTGAAGAGTAGCCGTAGTGCTTTGAGTCATTATTCTCTCTTATTTAAATGATAATTATTATTTGGTGCTCCCCACGCTTTGAAAGTCAGGACTTGCCACTGGACCTACGTGTCACTGTACAATAGAAACAGTACTGAAGAGTAGCCTTACTACTTTGAGTAATTATTCTGTCTTATTTAAATGATAATTATTATTTGGTGCTCCCCACGCTTTGAAAGTCAGGCCTTGCCACTTGCTTTCCTCACCAATAAACCTTATTACTTAATACCAATTTTAAAGCATTATGTCTTTCTTGTCTTATACTCAATGTATGAAGGTTTTGAAAGACATTCAGTTCTTTTTAATCTTTGTCAGCAAAAGCAGCACTTTTTGATATGTTTCAGTGGACCACCAATAGTTCTCTACTTTCGTTTTGGATAACATATAGCGATGCAAATCGCAAATAAGTTGTGTTTCCGTGTGGTGCTTTAAAGGATCTGTTTAAGAAATTTTGACGTATAAGAGCTTGCTATGCAATTAGAAAAGAAAACAAATTTCCGAAAAGAGAGTATTTTAAAGTGGTTCCATTTAACATTATTTCTTTAGTATCAAAGTGTAAGATAGCGTTGGCGGGAAATAGATTTATTTTTGAATTAGTTTACTGTCTGAAATATTGGAGTAGAGGGTGTCGCTGACCAAGCGTACTGCAACGTGAGATAGAAGTACGATCATCATCGTCATCATCATCATCATCATCATCATCATCATCATCATCATTATTAAGAATTGTGAAATTGTGATAGCATCAGAATGCGGAAGTAAATTTAAAAACTAACAAAATTAAGAAACATGTAAAGTTATTAATGAGTAAACTAATATCTTCCTTAAAAAATACAACTATTTTAAACACACAATATAAAAATGAAGGTTTAATCAATCTACATATCCGGATGCTAATAATGACATTAATATTTATTTAAGCTTTTACACAACAAGTGATCTATAGCTACTTTGTAATTCGAAATAGATACAGATCACGTTCTTAAAGTTTATTGGATACATATTGCTCTACCCTATGTGATATCAGCAATTCAGTGTGCTATTAAAGGGAAAACAGGCTTTATCGACAATAATCAAGTACATTCCGTTACAATCGACTATTGCTTGTTGTTGTGGAACACGAGACCGTAATATAATGGAAATAATAGATTCTGCGTAGTGGCCTGTAGTAATGGAATGTTAACTATGTCCTTTAAACATTGAAAATTGGATAGACCGTTTAAACATTGACGTAAGCAAAGGAGAGGCCAGTTTGTGTCAGAAATAGAAACAATGGGTAGTCCGGCATTTAAATAAAGCGATTGTGGCAACAATATAGCAAATGGGGGAGGCTAATTCAAATTCTGATTTGGGATACATGTTGACAATGGTGTACTTTCATTTAGTTCCTGATCATACTCATATTAGCAAGTTGAATGTTTTGTATTCACTTCTGGTAACAAACTACGTGTACATTTTGACCATGTCCTTTCACGCGTATGAAATTAACGCTATTTACCCTCTAATAGAAATATCTTATATATCAATTTAAAATTATCATAAATATATACACGCTTGTTGGACATATGTAAATATTCAGAATAACAAAAGATAGTATTGCTGATTTTTTAAATTTAGATTGAATATCTTAACTCAAATTTCAGTTACACTTGATACCGAAATTAAGGGATGCAATTAATAAAAAATTGTGATGGATTTCAAAGGAATATTGTACATTTCTTAAAACACGTGCAGCTGCAGTGGGTTGAGTCGTTTAACAAAAGAAAGGGAGAAATCGGTTTCCTAGCAGAGATTATAAGTGGATAACATTTGACTTCGTTTGAAAAGGCATTGTTCAGACACATAATAATGGCATGTATGAGACTAATAATAAGAATGGACAAAATAATCACAAAAGGAATTTTGGTGTGAATAAAGACAAGCTTCGAGAGGTGAAAAACAGTACCTCATTGAGGACAAGCAGAACTGGGCTGGCGGTCCAAGAAGAAAGACGGACAACTGGGTCTGTCTTGGACGAAGGCAGACGAGAACTGAAAACAAAAGATATCTATCGGTTCCTACGTAATTAACGAATTATTAAGTGGTTCAATTGGGAAGCGAACAATCGGAATCCTACGGTGTTGTCGTATTGCATTCCCGCTAAGTGGTGTGTGAGGAGCACCAACCTAATCAATCTGTATGAAGTACTATTCGCGCTAAGACAAATATTCAGATTTTGCCGAAACTGATCCACGTGGAATGTAGAGAGTAAAGTATCTAACATAACCATAAAAACCACATATGTTTAGCTCAAGTAGTTTTTCTAATACAAACAAATAAAGAACTATTACTGTATCATAACAATAAATCGCGGCGTAAGCACTGTGTGAATATCATTATTGGTTGTCGTGTATGCGTGTAGCCCGCCTCGGTAGAATGGTGGTAGCGTGTCTACATCACGTTCAAGAGGTCCCGAGTTCGCATCTCTGTCAGTGTGATTTACCTGTATAAGGTTTTCCAGGGTTTTTCCCTTATCCTGACAGACGAATGTCGGGTAAATATAAGCTCTATGGACCCTGGGCTTATTTGAGCATCATTTCACCCATTCCATCCATCGTCCTATATGACTTAACGTTGGAGGACGTAAATAACAACAAATGTATGTGTGTATACGTATATTTGAAATTACTCAGAACTGAAACGTAAATATTTGATATGACATGATAAAAGAATTACTTTGAATAATCCAATTCGAGCGAGAGGAAACAATAAATTTCCTGCTGCCCTGGCAGAACTTGTCTGGTCACATTATATCTTTTTTATGAATGGTTCGTAATCTCTGTTTACTCTATAGAGTTCAGAGTGGTTGGTGTGTATGTACATATACTTTTAATTACTCAGAACAGAAATATAAACTACTGCCATGACGGATAAAAGAATTAATCTGAATAACTAAAGAGCAACCATTTCATTTCCTGTTAGCCTGTGGAATGATGTATGCTTATGTTTATGAATGAATGCTGGATAAGAAGTGTTTATTTACTTTGCAGAGTTCAGATCATTATCATTCAGTTGTTCTTTACACAACAGTAAAGTAAGAGTTAAATAGGGCAATGGCTTCTAGCGGTGAATTTAGTGACAAGTCAAAAAGGCAGGTATTGCGAAGTCAGGCTCGAAGTATTTTTTAAGGTGTACACGTTCTTCAAAAATTTTTCAGAAACAGAAACTAAAAATGAGTTATTGCAAAGAGTACTTCCGTTTAAAATAACGGAAAATGTGTATCAGTTGGATCAAATTCCAATTGAAATGGAACACGAGGTAATACGTCTCCCACCTTACCTACCACTGCCAATATGATCCAATTGAGTTGGAGTAGGCTCAAATAAAAAGGGGGATTGCAAAAATAAATAATACTTTTAAACTGACAGACTTTAAACGTCTTGTTCACGAAGAAATTGACAAGGTAACACAACAGGACTGCGAAAACTGCGTGAGGCATGCAGAAACCCTTCAAGAAGACAATTTTAAGAAAGAAGTAGCACGTGACCTGATTTTGGAACCTATAATCATAAATTTGCAAGACTCAGACGATGAAGACAGTGACAATGACGAATTGTCTCTTAACGGAAGTGACATTGACAACGATATGAATGAGGCACTGGCAGTTCCACTAGATTAAAAAAACAGGTAATTAATTAACTATAATTATATTTATAGTATTTCAAAATGTGCTTAATTTGCGAAAATGCTTTTTCCAATTCTGATTTTGGCAACTACATCACTGTAAAAGTTTTCTTTTTTTAATTTTACGTCCTCCAACGTTAAGTCATATCGGACGGTGAAGGAATTGTGTGAAATGATGCTCAAATGAGTCCGGGGTCCATGGAGCTTAGAGTTTTCTGAAATGCGTCTTAAAGGATAAGGGAAACCCCGGAAAAATCCTCACCCAGGTAACTCACCCTGACCGAGATTCGCACTCGGGACCTCTTGAACGTGAAGCAGACATGCTACCATCTATGCTACCGAGGCGGGCACTGTAAAAGTTTGTAAAATATAATTTGCTTACCCTTACGTCTGCGCCAAGCAGACCTGCCTGTTGTATGAGTGTGCGAGAGAGAGGGAAATATAAAAGGAGTGGGGTAACAAGCTGGCAACGCTGAGTGTGGTATGGCATCTGATTAGCTGGACTCCAGAACCCTTCCCATTTAAAACACATAATAAGTGTTATCACGTAATATACATTTTACATACAGTAACTCTAAACAGGGATATATTGGCAACCCTTGGTCGGCAACTTCCAGTTTGATGTTATGATAAAAGGAAGCAGTCGTTGATCCAGTCTGAAACGTGCATTCCAGTGTCATTAGAACCATCCTTACTCCCATACATCCAAAAGAGAAAGAACATTCTTAAATATCAACGCGTACAAAGACTAATGAACATATAAATTGCCAGAGCATATAGAACTGTGTCATACGAAGCGTCCTGTGTTTTGGCAGCAATCAAGCCAATAAATATAAAGATTTAGGAAGAACTAGAGATGCATAAATTCAAAAATGAAAAATCGACACTAACAGAAGAAGTCCCGAAACTAAGCGAGTGGCCAAATCCTTCAGAGAGAATGCGTGTTCAAGAAGCACTGGAAGACATACAGTACAACATAGAGATTTATACCGACGGAAGCAAGATAAACGGAAAAATCGGAGCAGCAGCAGTAATTTTCCAAAATGGGGAAGAGGTTAAAAAGCTCAAGTATAAACTCGGTGAGTGCTGCTCCAATAACCAAGCAGAACAGATAGCAATTCTAGAGGGACTTCGAGCAATAGCCGATAACAGCTTAGAGCTTACAGTGGGAAATAAATTAGGCGTAGTGAACACGGACAGCCAGAGTACAGTAGCCCTTCTTAAGAACAGTCAAATCCGCAAAATAATAGAGGAAATAAAGGTCAAGATCAAGCATCTGCAGGACAACGGCTGGACCATTCACATAAAATGGGTAAAGGCGCACGCGGGACTACGCGGGAACGAAATAGCAGACCAGACGGCAAAGGAGGCTGCACAGGAAGACAATGGGGAGATTATCTACAGCAAGATACCTAGGACACACATATTCAAGGAGGCAGAAGAGAATGGACTGCGACGGTGGCAAGACCAATGGGAAAACACAACAAAAGGAAGAATCAGCAAAAAGTTCTTTCCTTCTGTGCAAGAACGACTAAAAATGAGCATCCCACTCAACGGACAGACTACCGCCATCCTAACTGGACATGGGAAGACAAGAGACTACTACAACAGATGCAAAATAGCGGAAAGTGCAGTGTACAAATGTGAGCTACAAAACCAAACAGTGGATCATTTAATATACAACTGTCCTCTTCTGAACAGTGAAAGACTAGAACTCAAACAAAACATTTGACGGAGCTCTAGCTCTACTCTGAGGATAGGCCATACTGCTTCAAAATTTACGACGTAAGAATAAGTTGCATCAATATTGACAACTGTTGGTCGGCAGCGTGCATTAAAGTAGCGTATAAAAATTGATGTGAAAAGAACTTTGCATCACACTTAAGTGCGCTGCGATATCAAACCATGACACGTGTAACGTGCTGTAACGTAGTTCAACGATGTATCAGTTTCATATCTAAAAACTACAACCTACTGACAGATGAGTACTACGTGGTATATAACTATTGAGGAGCTAGATTTGCCGTTTTATTCCAGGACCCTGTATTTACGCTTTTATATCCATTAGTATGAACACCATATATACGTATTGATACGAGGTTTGTTCAATAAAAAAAGATCATAATTTTTTCAGTCATAATTTTCCGCACTAAAATTCAATCTTATTATATTCTGTTAGCTTAATATGACACAAATACGCTGTAGTAGTTTCATTGTTGGTACTCCTAGTTCCCGCCTGTGAGAACCAGGCAAGTTCAAACATGTTCAGTATCGTCTACCGCTGCAATGGAGGTAACATGCAGTTAAAGTTGATGTTAGAGGAAGATCCGGAGTTTCTTTCAAACGTAATTTCTGCTGATGAAACTTGGCCATATCATTTTGATCCTAAGAGCAAACAGCAAAGCTCAAAACTCCATCACCAACCCCCAAAAGCAAAAGTGGTTGTTTCTGCTGGGAAAGTTCTGGTAATCTCATTCTTTGATATTCATGGAATGGTTTATCAGCATGTTGTACCTGCACACACATTAGTAACTGGGCAATACTACAGGGATGTCCTGAAAACACTGCAAGTCCATATCAGGCGCAAAAGACCACATTTCCGTGAAGCATGCGGGATGCTGCACCACGGTAATGCACAGCCGCATATTGCCATTATTCTTGCTGAATATTTTGCAAAAATCAACGTGAAGTACATCCCTCACCTTCCCTTCGTCCGGATTTAGCCCCATGTGACTCTTTTCTATTCCCTAAGTTGAAGAAACGCCTTCGTGGGAGGCATTATCCCTCTTCAGAAGCAGTGGTGAAGGCTGCGGAGGCGATTTTAAAGGATCTCTCAAAAATGGTTTCCAGCATGTCTTTGAAGACTGGCAGAAATGCTGAGACAAGTGCATTGCATTCAGGTGAGACTATTTTGAGAAGGACCATCAAAATTATGAGGAAGAATAAAGGTACGCTGTCAAAGAAAATTGTGATTTTTCTTTATTAAACAGCCCCCGTAATTGTCTCTTCCACATTAGCCGTGTGTTGGCTAAGGTTTGAATGAGTAGAGCCAGACTGAGCCATAGCGGGATTTGAAACACGGATCTTCCATTCTCCGTGCGGTTGCTCTAAAACACTGAGCTACTATGGCCAACATGCAAACTCTCCAACTGGGACATAAGTACGTACTAAGTCGCCACAAGAGGTGAGTGTCTCATAGTGGTTTACCGGGAAACTAATCAGTCAGTTGGAGAATTTAATGTCATGGTAGCTTAGTTTGTTAGAGCAAACGCACGGAGAGCGGGAGATATGTGGTTAAAATCCCGGCTATGGCACTGAATTTAACAGATTTTTTTTTTTTTTTTTTTTTTAATTTTACGTCCTTCAACGTTAAGTCTTATCGGGCGGTGAATGAAACGGATTAAATGATGCTCAAGTGAGTTCAGGATCAAAGTAGTTTAGAGTTACCCGACATTCGCTTTGAAGGATAAGAGACAATCCAAGAAAACCTTATCCTGGTAACTCATCCTGACCGAGATTCAAACTCGGCACCTCTTGTACGTGAGGCAGACATACTACATTACCAAGGCAGGCTTTGTGTGTGTAGAGTTTAACGCCCGCTTTTACTACATACGGCACCGCAGGCGGTGACAATAATGATACATGGGATGAAGATGGAGCACCGGCGGAATGAGATGGCGGGGGAAACCGGAGGTCCCGGAGAAAACCCGCCCCAGCGCCGTGTTGTCCACCACAAATCTCACTTGGCGGTCGCCTGGGATCGAACCCGGGCCGCCTTGGTGAGAGCCAAGCGGTCTAACCACTGAGCCACGGCGCGGCCAAGGCAGGCTTTTTCAATATAATACATGTATATGATAAAACTGTAGTAGCACTGCATTGCCGTAATTAGCTGAAAAAACTGAAAATATATAAATGAAAATTAAATAAATAAGCAAGACTATAGTTTTCAGTTCTTTAGCATCTTAAATTTTAATGGGAATGAATTATACAGAAAAATAAAAAAGTAAAAACAAAACTGACTACCCCATTCGTATCACGTTTTTATGTCTCAAACTTCAGTAAGTCTTACCTAAGTTTTATCCAAGTCACTAAAACTAGTTCGAGAGGGTTAGATTATTCTGCGTATATATTATATATTTTAAAAGCTTTCATGTACTAAAGTAAGTTTATATGAAATTGTTACCACGTTTATAACCTACTGTCTAACAGTGACATTAAATCTACGGTTTGTCAGATAAGCCTACCACTACAGCCTGCATCCTGTTTACCGTCAACCCATCCGGCAGAATCAGCAGAATTCTCACCAAAAACTATATCAGGACCATCCACAATTCACCTCCGAAGATTAAACATCTATTGATACCGGTGAAAGACAAATTGAACCTCCAAGTTCCGGGAGTATACTGCATTCCCTGTGAATGTGGGATACAGTATACAGGAAAAACCGGAAGGACCATCGCTAGGAGAATAAACGAACATGAACGGAGCATTCGTTTAATGTAACCTGAGAAGACTGGACTTACAGAGCATCATATACCCAACTTTCGGGAGACGACCATCTTGGCAAAATCCAACAGTTACTGGGAGCGGACAGTTAAGGAGGCTTTGGCCATTTCCTCCGAGAAAAGCACGCTTAATCGTGATGCTGATTTTTAGTTGAGCACCTCTTGGAAACCGGTCTTAAAAATGGAAAACAATTGGCTTAAGAAGCACAGATGCACATAGCTTGACCATCAAGTTAAGTAGTTACGTTTCTTTGACATAATTTGTTTATATAATCACGCCATCTCGTGACCCGGCATTCAACTTAGTGAAACAGTCTTTTGTTGAGTAATGCGAATTTGGTAGTGTTTTGTTTTTTGTTGATATTTGTGTTATATATAGTAATAGATTTTGTGGTTATAGCATGTATTAAAGTATCCTGATGATGGGAGCGATGTACGTTCAGGAAATATCGATTTCTAATCGTCTTATCACCTGGTTTGTTTCCCGAGAAGAGATCTGGAGTATAGAGTGAATATTTGTCACGATCGCACCAATATTAAAGACAAACACAGAATTTAGCAAGCAACTGTCATGCTTATTATTATCATCAGTATATTGCAATTAATCATAAATTTAATTCTTAAATATTCTATATTTAATATTAGTATTATTCATTGCTTTACTATTTTAGGAATCCGCGTCAACAGAAGTCAAGCATAAATAATAATATAAAGAATAATCCAAATACAGTATTAAACTATAGTCCAAAAGGAAGAAGAGACGGAGGACGACCTTGGAAACGCTGGAGAGATCTATGAAGCCGGAACGGGCGATATGACCAAACCGTGGAGTGAAGAAGATGAATAAGAACCTATGTAATAGGGCAATTTTTCATAAAACCAATTTCTAAGGAAATTTTTTTGTCAAACATGATTAAGGGGGGACGTATGCAAATATTCAGGGTCTTACATAAACAGCCATAACATCCAAAGTTTTCAGGTTAGAGACGTGAAACTTAGTACACTCATTTAAGATAATACAGTTAATATGCACTGGTCTTTTCATAATTTTCCATTGTTTATAACTAATGCTACATATATTTCTCTATGCAGAGATATTTACAAACTTAAGCCCATTTTTTCAAAATTCACATATGCTAATCTTTCTGAAATTTGGTATGTTATTTTAAAACACACTAAAAATGAATTTGTTGGATTTAGATTTCTTATTGAAGCTGTATAGAATTTAAAAAAAGTTAATCATATGCAAAATTTAAAAATTAAAATAAGTTCATTTTTTTGTATCATCACATTCCATCTGGAGTTAATCTTAAATTCTAGAACCAACAAAATGTTTATTGTGGCATAAGAAAGCTGTGTGCTAAATTGCATCACTGTAGATGAAGTAGTTTGAGAGAAAAATGTGTTGAAGTTGTAGAAAATGCAAGTTACGGGGAAAAGCAATTAAAAATACAATAAGTATTATTCAGTTTACCTTTTAATTTTAAGTCAGAACTTCCCATATCCATAGTCTGTATCCTCATTCTGGTCTTCTTCAGCCTTTCTTTTAAAATTCCTCTTCTGTCTTGCTTCTTTCTGCATTAATTTTATAGCTCTTTCTGCACCAGCGATGCGAATGTTGTCGATACTCTGCAAAATTGTTTCCATAAACAAACCAGGTTGATACCCTAACTGGTGCATAACTTTCTTTCTGCAACATTCCCATCATTAAACACCACTGCAGCATCAAATGTAGCAATTTTCACCACTATGGAAGACACAAATGATGTTTTGGGACACCTTTTCCATATCAAACTGTTGAGGCTTTCATTTGGGTTTTCTGTCTCTCCATAGAGACATTGTTTTAGCAAGTCTTGGCGTGCTAAGAATTGGTAGCTGGGCTTTATAGATTCCAAGACAGCTGAATGAAGACTATGTGTTGCTACTATGCTACTATGCAACACTAGGGCATTTAAATTTTCAAAGGTGCATACGGACCACGTACAGTCATAATATTTTGGCGTTTGATAGCTAATACTATATAATATTTTACAAAACAATAAAAAAAATTAGACTTTTGGAACAGTTTCTCGTATGTCCCCCCTTAATCTAACTTTCTAGTTCACTAAATGTTGTAAAAAGGGAGAGTCATATGATTAATATATGGAATGTTTCTAATAAAGAATTATTTTCTGTAAATACTTAGCTTTCATTAATAGGAAGGGAGCATGCTACACTAATTTTAATACTCTTCGAAACTTTTAACTTATGAAAAATTTTTACTGCATTTGTATCACCTACACGTGTTATCAACTATCTTTAACAGAGAGGAGGTCTCACCAGTACCTCTGCCTCCCAAATCACCTTGCTTCATCCATAATGACAGCTCTGAACAATACCTAAAAGCATTCTTTATAATACCGAACGTCACAGCCTTGTGACATATAACCTGATACGGAATAGATGCTTTTGTTTCCATGTTAGAAATATTCCATTGTGTGTTGCGTAATGTGATCGAAAGAAAGGAAGATGGTCCATTACGACCTGGTAGAGACCTATTGTGGGGTACCATCCACACCCTACTCCCCCCGTGCAAGGAGTGATTTGGGGAAAGGGAAATCACAGGCATAAAGGTGCCAACTAAGCCAAGTGACGTAGAAAAGTTACC